>JAFEMH010000391.1:195000-447500 GCA_022495995.1 Adenophora triphylla var. japonica
AGTAGTGGTAGTGGTAGTGGTAGTAGTGGTGGTACTGGTAGTAGTAGTGGTGGTGGTGGTGGGGGTGGTGGATGAAAATGAAGAAAAACACTAATTTTGTTAGAAAACTAACTGAAAATGGGACAATATTTAACTGAAAATTGGATGAGAGTGAGAGTATATGTGAATATTTGAGAGTAGAAGAGAAAGAGTAGAGAGAAATAATATGGTAATAAAATGGGAGGAGGGAGGTGATATTTATAGTTAGTAAATTAGGAAAAAAAAAAAAACTTTTTTAAAAAAAAATTTTGTCAGCCCCCAGTTAAAGTTTTGACGAACATAACGGCTAGTTTGAAAAAGTAGCCCTTGGAATGGGTTCTGGCGTTCTGCTCGGCCGAGCAACTCATATGACTCGGCCGAGCATGACCGTTATTGGAAATTTACTCACTGAAAATGACCCCCTCGATCGAGCAACTCATATGACTCGCCCGAGCATGACCGGCGGTTTTAGCAGGCGATTGACCGATTTTTCAAAAAGGCAAACCTTAATCGAACCTCCCATTTACCGATTTTGGTTAGCCGATTCCGGTTGACCGATTTTGACCGGTTAAAAACCGTCCGATTGACCGGTTCAATTTATAAAATGGCCACATCTAATAGGGAGTACTTCTTTATTCAGTGATACTCACTTGCGAGTATCACTTGCGTACTCGCAATAACTTTTCATTTACTATTTCCTACTCCTATTTCTCCTACCTCATTTTTTCATATACTCCTTCCGTCCTAATACAGTCTTTCCAGTTACTGTTTGCAAGAAAATTAAGAAAAAATATAGTGAAGTACTAGGTGTTATGAATATGAAAAGTGAGATGAGAAAGAGAAAGTGAGATATAAAATAATAATTAAATTGTTGTTGTAAATATAATATGTGAGTCTCATAAAAATAATAAAATATTTTCATTTTAAAAAGTGTTTAGTTTGTAATAAAATATCTAATAATAATGAAGAAAGTGTATTGATAGTGGCACTATACAACATTGACCGCAAAGTTGAGAAGACTTTTTCCGAGTTAGGCCTACAAAGAGTAGTCAATAGGTCAAGTCATTTAAAGGCCCAAACTTGTTAACGTCCTGTTTGGACAAAGTAAGCGTTTCTATTTTCCTTTTTTTTTTCTACTTAATTGTTTATGAGAAGAATCATTTTGTCAAAATACAACCAAGTTATTTATTCTAGAAATTATTTTGCCGGTACAACTTCACTAAAATGACATTATTGCCAGAATAAAGAAAGCGTCAAGGCCGCCATAGGTGGACCTAGAGTGTGGACCTCCGCCCTGATAGATGCAAATAAAAAGGCATAATCCAGAAATATTCTTTGTCATTTTCCCTTTTTCATATAAAGATGTCAATTTTAATTGAATAATTGCTTAGGTAATCTATATAATATAATAAAGTAGAGTCAATTCCTATTCACACATCATGCCACGTGGCATTATGACGTGGCATCCCACGTGGTAGACTATTATAGGCTGACTCCATTTTAAATATTTTCGAAATTAAATATTTTCTATTATTTATTCCGGAATTTATTATACTCGAATTTGATTTAAAAATTACAAGTTAATTTTTAAATTATAACCTTATCACAACATCAATTCAAATCAATTCAAATCTCAAAATCAATTCAAATCTCAAAATTATTTTAAATATTTTTGGAATTTAAATATTTTCTATTATTTATTTCGGAATTTATTATACTTGAATTAATTTTTAAATTACAATTATTTTTTAAAATAAATATTTATTTTGGGCCAAAAAATTACTGTTTTTTTAAAGCAAAATGTTCAATTTGCAAAAAATAAAAAATAAAAAAATGTCAATGATAAATCGCTTCTCTCTCTCTCTCTCTCTCCGCCTTGTTGGCTTGCCAACTCATCAAAAATCTCACCAGTAAACCTCTCAACATCAGACTACATACAATGGTTTAATACCCCCTTCCCATTTCATCTAACACTTTTTACACTTTTTCTCATCCACCTAATATTTCATTTACCCATTTCATCTACCCCCAACAATGGCTAACTTAAATTAAATTTCAACTCCCTCCAACTGATCATTCTATACCCCACCACTTTGAGTGTTTTTTTTTTTTGTCCAAATCAAATGAAACTTATATCAATTTGTAGGGGAAAAAAATGATGAATTTTGGTGAAAAAAAAATTAAAAAAAATAATTTACTAGGTGATAATTAAGCTCAAATTGAAAAATGAGTGTTTTTTTTTGTCTGAAAGCGTGAACTTTTTGAGAACAAACTCTTATTTCCTTATTTTAAAAGACTTCTATAATGGTAAGAAGATTTTGTGACTTTCATGGAAGATTTATTATTGTCCTACTTTGACTAGGACATTGTAAATAAAGTAAATATCTTTTATTTATGTACATAGTATTATATTAGGACTAACCTACTAATATTCTATTTCTTTGTGAGTGTGATTTATGTTTCCTTGTAGGATTTGAGATCTCACAAAGGAAGATGTTGATCACGTGAAGACCTTCTCCAAAGTGCATATAAATACAAGGCATTCAGCACAAGAGAAGACACGAAAATTCTGAGAGAGAAAATACTTATTCTTCACAGTTTGTCAACATTGTGTTTTAGGTTGTGAGTGAAGGTTGTGAGACACATCTGTAACTCAAATCTAGGCTTTCATTGAGTTCTTTGCTTTACTTCTGACTAGAATAGGACCTACTTGGGAAAGGGGTATTGTTCTTGTCGTAGAAGGTGATTAGAACTCATTTAGTATTTTAGTATTTTAGTTTTTCACTTATTTGTTTTTGTAAGCAACAAAAGTTTTTATAGTGAAAAGTTTTTGGGCGTAAGCCTAGTTTGCTGATCTCACGAATCGATGGCGTATATAACTCTTGCGTCATTGTTTTTAATTTGTTTTATTCCGCTGCATTGTCTGTGTATGTGTGGACAGTTGTGAGACACATCTGTACTCACATAGGTCAAGTCATTTAAGGCCCAAACTTGTTAACGTCCTGTTTGGACAAAGTAAGCGTTTCTATTTTCCTTTTTTTTTTTTTTTCTACTTGAATGTTTATGAGAAGAATCATTTTGTCAAACAGAAAATTTTGGGGGAAACTAGTTTCCCCAAATATTATAAAAAATCTTATTTTTTATTTAAAAAAAAAAATTATACGTGCCTTTGTTTCGATTTTTAAAACCAGATTTTTTATGATGTTAGGGAGAAACTAGTTTCCCCTAAAACTTACTCTTTGTCAAAATACAACCAAGTTATTTATTCTAGAAGTTTTTTTGCCAGTACAACTTCACTAAAATAACATTATTATTATTATTATTATTATTATTATTATTATTATTATTATTATTATTATTATTATTATTATTATTATTATTATTATATTATTTATTATTATTATTATTTATTATTATTATTATTATTATTATTATATTTTTATTATTATTATTATTATTATTATTATTATTAATAATGATAATAATAATAATAATAATGATAATAATGATAATGATAATAATGATAATAATGATAATAATGATAATAATAATAATAATAATAATAATATTTTATGCCGTAAAACATTTTACGCCCTTCCTAAGTAAAACATTTTACTTTACAGAAAAATATTTTACAGGAAAACATTTTACAGTAAAACATTTTTTGAAAAACGTTTTTCAAAAAATATTTTACGTCAAAACAAACGAAACTTATAAACAAACGAGACTTCCGCTCTACATTTGGTCCAAGCTTAGAAGTGAATATAATCTATTACTATCTATTAAAACAATAACCGCTGATGTCATTATTGGACACTTAGCTGCTTCTGATGAAAAAAATTTCCTTCAAAATACATGTTGACATCATCACTCATTAATTTAATTAATTACTCAGCTTTAATTAATTTGTTTAAAATATTTATGCATCCATATTAATTATTGTTTCTTATACCAATACTCCCTCTCATTTTACTTAAGTTATTCAATTTAACTAATTTACATGTTCAAATAAATATAATTGCACATTGAATAATTAATTAATTTCAGTTATTTTCTTTTAATTATTCAACTTAACCAATTTACATACACCTAATAATATTCAATTCTAAAAAAATCAATTTTAGAGGTTAATGTGGTGTTCATTAAATATTTAACATTTAAAAATAAAATTTCTCATTTTTAATATTCATGAATAATCTTTTATTTTTTTCAATTTGAAAATGCTAGTACTTCTTATATTCAGGTTTAAACTACATATTTGCCTCACCAAACATTTAAAACTCCCTATTTAACCATTTTTCTATTGGCATCATATTTTTCTTTTATTACGAAACAAACAAAATTTCATTTTTGTTGTATTATTTACGATAAGATTTTTTTATATTTTTTCTTAGATATGACTTTTTAATACTCATTCATTCTATATGAACATGTTTTTATTGTTAAAAAATACATAATAATTGCTCATTTTTTGAGAAATTAATATATCTTACTTTCAAACAACAAGTTCTAATTCATATTTAAACTCAGTATAATAAGATCATAAAAGAATTTAAGTATTTATTTTATTAAAATCACTTAAATGTTCATTAAAATAAATACTCACTCCGCCCCACGTAAGTGTGGATCTACTTTTTGTGTGTGGAAAAGTAGGAAAGAGAAATATGTGGAGGAAGTGTTTGTGAGTATGAAAAATTAAATAGGAGAGAGAATGAGTGGAGGAATAGTTAAGAGAGAGAATGTTGTGAGTGTAAAAATGAAGTAGGAGAAATAATGAGTGGGTGAAATCGTGAATATTCTTTGCTATTTTTGACAGTCCACACTGATGTGGGACATCCCAGAAAGAAAAAAAATCCACACTTATGTGAGACGGAAAAAATATTTTATATTTCAAATGATAAAATTTAAAAAATCGTGCTATACTATAAGTGAAATAACCGGAAGCAGATGGGTGGAACTTGGAAGGAAGTTCCTTCCTTCCTTCCTTCGCTGCAAGTAACACCAATTTGTAAGATCCCTTTGGTAGGACCCTTTTTCTCCTTGTTTCACATGCAAAAGAAAGAGTCAGAGACGGCTTGCCAACGCATTGCACATGTGTTTTAGTGGTAAAATATCTTCTTTAATTGAGAAAATAATGCATTTTATTGTTATTGTTGACCTCCTTTGAAATAAATAAATATATATATATATATATATATATATATATATATTTCTGTAAATAAAGGGGATAAATTTGAGTCATTTTATATTTAATGGTAAGAGGTCCTATTTTTTGAATAAATATCAAGCTATTAAAAAGATGTATTTTCATAGTTGAAGAGGATCAACATCATCTTACCCCTTTACTCGAGCTCTCGCCCCGCCACTGAATGAATATTCATATAATAAAAATTTAATTCTTTAATGCTCATATTAAAAGAACCAATAAAGATGAAGATACACATTGTACCCAAATGAAAATTCAATTTATTATTGGGACTATGTCCAATAAGTTCTAAAAAAGTTTCATAATGTCCGATAAGTTCCCTCTCTATGTTGTATTATGATGTTGTATTATGTTTCGAAAATACAATATCAATTAAGGCCATAATACTGCATTCCGGCGGCCGCCGGTGATCGGAGGCCGAAGCCAATGGACCGACGACCAGATTCCGACCTCCGGCGACCGGTGGCCGGATTCCGGCCAAAATTGCCGGATTCCGGTGAAAATTGACCGGATTTCGGCAAAAATTGATCGAAATCTGACATGCGGCGATAGCAGACGGCGGCGACGGAGCTGGGCTGTGGCGGAGGCGGTGGTGCGGATGCGGTATTATGATTTTAAACTACTGAATAACTAAATGTTGTATAATATAACATGAGAACTTATATGATATTTTAATACAATGAAAAATTTAGTAAAAAATAATTTCTTCCAAAAGAAATTTATGAGACAAATTCCCTTTATTATTCCTCCAATTCCATAGGTGAAGGTAATAAATGAGAGTATAATGAACTGTTACCATCCATCAATTTATTTGTTACTCGAATCATGACGTTAGTGTATTAGTGGAAATATTGACTTGTTTAATCTAGAATATCATTTTTTCCTTTTTGATTTTTCACTTCAATTGACCTTAATGAGTTTGATGGGAAAAAAAAAAAAAAAAAAAAAAAAGAAGGAAAATAATAAAATGGGATTGGGGATCTTCTTTGTTTCACACCTAAGAATAGATGTACCCAAAGAAAAATAAAACTAAGAATATACTACAGTTTTATTAATTTTTAGTCTTAATTATAATAAATATTTTATTTTCTTTTTATCCATCCGCCCAAAAATAAATTATGTTTTTCTACATAAGTAAATGAGTTGGTCTTATAAAAAACTAGTTTTTTCTTAAGATAAGGAAAAACGTGTTTTCAAAATAAACGGTGACAATTTTGTAATTACTGGCAACCATGTTCAAAATAAACGGTGGCATTTTCGTAATTAATGGTTCCCCCGTTTATGCCAGTGCCTGTTTAACAAACTGCCAGTGTGACAAAGTGCCAGTGCATATGTAACAAAGTGCCAGCGAAAAAAGTGCCAGTACCAGTTTAACAAAGTGCCAGTGTAAACTGGTACTGGCACTTTGTTAAACTGAAACTGACACTTTTTACACGGGCACTTTTAAATACATGAACTGGCACTCTTCACACTGGCACTCTGTTACACTAACACTGGCACTTTGTTACACTAATATTTTTGCTGGCTCTCAAAAATACAAGCACTGGCATTCAAAAATACATGGACTGGCATTTTGAAACACATTTACTGGCACTCAAAAATGCATATACTGGCACTCAAAAACACTGATAATTATTTTTCTGATATTCAAAAAAACATGAACTGGCATTCAAAAAAACATGGACTGGCATTCAAAATTACAAGAACTGGCATTCAAAAAATACATTGACACTCAGTTACACACTTACTGGCACTCTATTATATACTAACTGGCACTCCAAAATACATGGACTGGCACTCCAAAACACATACACTGGCATCTAATTACCCAGTCCACCAATGCATCAAATTCTCAAACTGGTACTCAAATACTCATAAACTGGCATTAATTTACACTAAAACTGGCACATAAAATCCCTAACACTGGCAAGTAAATAACAAGGCAAATCAAATTCTCTCACTAAACGCAATTGATTGAGGAAATTGGGACGAAGAATCGGTTGATGGAGGGCGGTGGTGGTGATTGAGGAAATTGGGACGCCGGTGTTGAAGGTCACGGGCGAACGCGTTTAGCACAGGGAAGAGGTCGCCGGTGTTGGTTTAGAGAGAGGGAGATGGCGATTGAGGAAGCGGTGGTGATGGAGGATTCGTGAGGAATTTGGGTTGCGAACTTGGGTAATTGAAATGGGAAGAAGGCGATTGTTGTTGGAGTTTGGGAGATAGAGAGAAAGGTGAGGAGGATTGACAGGGAGGTGGGTCGCCGGCGAGGGGGATTCAGGGGACTTGGTCGCCGGAGAGATACCTGGTTTTGGAGGAGAGAGTTCAACGGAATGTGTTTAGCGGATAGAGAGAGAGTCCCCGGCTAGAGAGAGAAAGAGAGACAGAGTGAGAGCGTGAGAGCGGGAGCGGGTAAAAACACGTTTTTTGTTAAGCATAACAAAAAACGCGTTTTTTATAAGTTTTTGGCTAAGTAAATACTTTTGATGCAATTTATCATGATAATGATATAAGATTAATATACTCACTCATTTCTACAAATGCGTACCACTTCAATTTTTAAGTTAACTTATTTGAACTTTGACAGAAAAAAAAATATAATAAAAATGAAAATTAATTAACCATCATAAAGTTTTTAATATTATTGATAATTTAATAATGAATCAAATACTCCCTCCGTCCCAGCGAAAGAGCCACTAAATTAGCCGGGCACGCAAAATAAGAAATGTGATGTAGGAAAGAGAAAAAGTTTAAATGTTGTGAGTATGAAAAATTAAATAGGAGAGAGAATGAGTGGGAGGTGATGTAAGAAAGAGAATGTTGTGAGTGTAAAAGTAAAGTAGGAGAGAGAATGAGTGGAGAGAATAGTGATTTAAGGTTTCCTTTTTGGGAAAGTGGCTTTTTAAATGGGACGCCCAAAAAGGAAATAAATGGCTCTTTCGCTGGGATGGAGGGAGTATGTTAATTTTAGAACTTTATAAAGATGAATTATTAAAATATTATTAATAATTACTCCATTTATATAAATAATATTTTCACTGGCTACTGTACATTTAAATAGGGTTCCATTTGTCTCCTCAGGTACAATGTAAGAATTCATCTTCCCCAATTGGTGGTAAAATTTCTTTGAATATTTCCCCGCGAAATTCAATTTCGTTAATCTTTTATCAATATTCAAAGAATTTATTACCACATTAATTCCTCTCCTTCTAGTTCTTGTTCTTCCCAATAATTTCTTATTTTATTCAACTTTATTGCGCGTTTATTAATTAATCAAACCCTTTGAATTATTGTTGTCGTTGTTAAGGTCAAATAATCAGAGATCCAAGTCTTCGTTCAAACCTTTCGTTCTCAAAGAAAAATCAAACTTTAGAACTTTTTTCCGTACCCTCCTTCTCTCCACCCAATATATATTCATTGCTTGAATTAGTTAGTTGTATTCAACATTTGTTTTTTTTATAAAAGTGTGTGTTCTTTGAGACAGTTCTTACAGCAATTCATTTCTTGATTTGTTCATTCAAATTCTTTAATACCCATCTTTGTGGATACAATTTTTTGGATAACCCTTCTGTTTCTTGGTCTAGCTCTTTGGATTTGGTTCTTATTTGGGGAATTTCTGCTTCAAACTTTGTTTTGGGAGCTCAATTTTTCTGGATTTTTGAGCTTTTGATTTGGTTATTTATTAAGTGAGTTTGGAGGGTGTGATAGTAAAGCAAAAAGTTTGATTCTTTTTGTGGGTTTTTGGGTATATATTGTAAAACCAAACTGCATTTGGCAGTGAGAAATTTGGGTTTTGGGAGGACCAAAGGTGTTTGTGATATTGTCTGTGTGAAGGTTAAGTTGATTGGAACTCCAAATTATTAAAAATGAAGAGTGGAGGGAAGAGAAGGAAGCTGCATTTCAGCAAGATCTACGCATTTAAATGTGGGAAGCAGGGTTTTAAAGAAGACCATTCACAAATTGGGGGGCCTGGATTCTCAAGAATTGCTTATTGCAATGAACCTGGAAGCCTTGAAGCTGAGGTCCAAAATTATACAGATAATTATGTCAGTTCAACAAAGTATACACCAGTGACTTTCTTGCCTAAATCATTGTTTGAACAATTTAGAAGAGTAGCCAATTTTTACTTTCTTGTGACTGGTATTTTGGCCTTCACACCTCTTGCACCTTATTCTTCTGTGAGTGCTGTTCTTCCCCTTATTCTTGTGATTGGAGCAACTATGGTCAAAGAAGGCATTGAAGATTGGACGAGACAACAACAGGTACCCTTCTTCACTTCATTTCTCTGTGTGTAAATAGTTGACTTGGGTGTTGATGATGTTATTTCTGTTTTTTATTTTTTAAATTTATATATATATATATATATATATATATATATTGATTATGGAAAATTTATTGGTTGAAATGAAGTTTAGATTTACAAAGATGATAGCTTTATTTGTGTTGTTGGTTTTCCTTCTGATTTAAACCTTTGGGTCAATTTGATTTTTCTGCAGTAGGTTCAATTTTTTATTTTTTCTTTTCAAATTGTCTTCAGAAACTGTAATATACACTTGGGATCTGTGGAATTACTGAAACTTTGATAAATTTTAAGCTTTAACGAATTTCATTGGCAATGTTATCTGTAATCTATGGATCTGTGCTAGAGTTTTATGTTTGTGGAGTTGATTGTTGGATAAAAGATGCTAAAAATTAAAGCTTTGGAACTTTTACAGGACACTGAAATGAATAATCGAAAGGTCAAAGTACATCGCGGCGAAGGAGTTTTCGAGAGTACTGAATGGAAGAAACTGAGAGTTGGGGATATAGTGAAGGTAGAGAAAGATGAATTCTTTCCAGCAGATCTTCTCTTGCTCTCCTCCAGTTATGAGGATGCAGTTTGCTATGTGGAGACTATGAATTTGGACGGGGAAACAAATTTGAAATTAAAACAAGCTTTGGATGCTACTTCATTCCTGCACCAGGACTCAGATTTCCGGGATTTCAAGGCAGTTGTTAAATGTGAAGATCCAAATGCTAATTTATACTCTTTCGTTGGAACCATGGAGTTTGAAGAGCAACAACACCCCCTTTCTCCACAGCAGCTTCTTCTTAGAGATTCTAAGCTTAGGAACACGGATTATATTTATGGTGCTGTTATTTTCACTGGTCATGATACAAAGGTTATTCAGAATTCGACTGATCCACCTTCAAAAAGGAGCAAAATCGAGCGAAAAATGGATAGGATTATCTATTTCTTGTTCGGAGTTTTGTTTTTGTTTTCTTTTGTTGGGTCGGTTTATTTTGGGGTTGTGACGGAGGATGATCTAGATGGTAATAGAATGAAGAGATGGTATTTAAGGCCAGATGATGCTGAGGTATTTTTCAATCCTCGACAGGCTCCTTTAGCTGCAATTTATCACTTCTTGACAGCCGTGATGTTGTATAGCTACTTGATCCCAATTTCCTTGTACGTGTCGATAGAAATTGTGAAAGTGCTTCAAACCATTTTCATCAATAACGATATTCATATGTATTATGAAGAAACGGATAAGCCAGCTCATGCTCGGACCTCAAATTTGACCGAGGAACTTGGTCAAATCGATACAATTTTGTCAGACAAGACCGGGACTTTGACTTGCAACTCGATGGAGTTCATCAAGTGCTCTATTGCAGGGACAGCTTATGGGCGTGGTATCACGGAAGTTGAGAAGGTGATGGCAAAGAGAAATGGTTCTCCGTTATTCATGAACGGGAAGTTGAAGGAAGTTGATGAGGTGTCGGATGCTCATTGGAAACCACTTGCTGTTAAAGGATTTAATTTCGAAGATGAACGGATTATGAATGGAAGATGGGCTTATGAACCTCGTTCGGATGTTATACAGAAATTCTTTCGTTTATTGGCTATTTGTCATACAGCCATACCTGATGTAGATGAGGAGACTGGAAAGGTCACATATGAAGCAGAGTCACCCGATGAGGCAGCTTTTGTGATTGCCGCCAGAGAAATTGGTTTTGAATTCTACAAAAGGACACAAACAAGCGTCTCGTTCATGGAGTTAGATCCTACAACGGGAGAGAAAGTTGAAAGGTTAGCATCGAATAATTTTATATAAAATTTATTTTTTTTCTCCTACTATTTATTGATTCTCGATTTCTAATACTTAAAGATTTCTTTTATTGCAGATCATATCAACTATTGAATGTCTTAGAGTTTAACAGCACGAGAAAAAGAATGTCTGTAATCGTGAGAGATGATGAGGGAAAGCTACTTTTACTCAGCAAAGGAGCTGACAAGTAAGTGACATCAAGAATTTGTAGTACTCAATTTGTAAATGCATGTTTTTTTTTTCAGCCTGGTGATTGTACTTATATCCGTTTCATCTCTTGGTCTTTGTGCAGTGTTATGTTTGATAGGCTCGCTAAAAATGGGAGGGAGTTTGAATTGCCAACGAGGGAACAAGTGAATGAGTATGCTGATGCAGGGTTGCGGACATTGATACTTGCTTATCGTGAACTCAGTGAGGAAGAATTCAAAGATTTCAATGAGAAATTCGGAGAAGCCAAGAACTCAGTCAGTGCAGAACGAGATGAACTGATTGATGAGGTGGCAGAGAAGATCGAAAAGGGTTTGATCCTACTTGGTGCCACTGCTGTTGAGGACAAACTTCAACAAGGTGTTCCTGAGTGCATTGACAAACTTGCTCAAGCAGGAATAAAGTTATGGGTTTTAACTGGTGATAAGATGGAAACAGCAATTAATATTGGGTGCGTATGACTTTTTTTCTATTTAATCTTTCTCGTCATATTAGTAATGAATGGTTTGGTATTTTGGTTCATGTGTTCATCGTACTGACTCAAAAAAAATTTCAAAATATTGCAGTTTCGCTTGTAGTTTACTTCGACAAGGCATGAAGCAGCTAATTATCACATTGGACGCACCAGAAATTATTGCATTGGAGAAAGCAGGAGATAAAGACGCAATAGCTAAGGTAATTTCACATTATATTTCTTGAGTATTTCTTATGAAAAAACTGTTTTTCAAACATTATGAATAAACCAGTTTTTATATCATAGGAACCTGTTTCTATAGCAGATTTTAAAGACTAAACACCAGTTTTTCATATTGCTTAGGATGTTTTTTTTTTTTTTTGTTTTTTTAAAGACTTTGTGATATTGTTTTTCAATAAATTACAGTATATTAAATTGATCCCATTATTATTCACGTTTTTGATTCTTATCTTTCCGATTTCGTGTTTATAGGCTTCAAAGCAAAGTGTCCTCCGGCAGATATCAGATGGGAAAGCTAAGGTTGATGCGTCAAGCTCTGAGGCATTTGCTCTGATAATTGACGGGAAATCACTTGCATATGCTCTTGAAGATGACATAAAGAATCTATTTTTAGACCTTGCAGTGGGCTGCGCCTCTGTTATTTGCTGTCGTTCATCACCAAAACAGAAAGCTTTGGTAACCCGACTTGTTAAAGAGGGTACTGGAAAGACAACTTTAGCCATAGGCGATGGAGCAAATGATGTTGGTATGCTTCAAGAAGCTGATATTGGTATTGGAATTAGTGGCGTTGAAGGAATGCAGGTGCGTAATTTATTGCAATATCTGGTTATTATGTTTCAATATTTTTTTTTCCTAATTTGTTTTCTTTTTGTGTATTTAGGCTGTGATGTCAAGTGATATTGCAATTGCTCAGTTCCGATTCTTGGAGCGCTTGCTCTTGGTGCACGGACATTGGTGTTACAGAAGGATCTCTTCAATGGTAATAAACCCAACATTCATAAAAAAAAAAAAAAATCTCTAAATTTTCTTTCTCAAGTTCAAGATTTTTTTTTATTTGTTTTTTTTTTAATTGATAGCTTAATCTATTACATTCAATTGACATCTTTACGCCTTTTTATTTGCAGATTTGCTATTTTTTCTACAAGAATATCGTATTTGGTACTACTGTTTTCTTATACGAAGCATACACATCCTTCTCTGGGCAACCTGCATACAACGATTGGTATTTGTCCCTTTACAACGTCTTCTTCACTTCACTTCCCGTGGTTGCTTTGGGGGTCTTTGACCAAGACGTGTCTGCACGTTATTGTCTAAAGGTACGATTTTTATCTTACACACAAACAAATTACTTAAATTTATTCTCATTTCTCGTTTCGATGGTATTTAATTTTCGATATTTTTCATAATTGCAGTTCCCTTTATTATACCAAGAAGGAATCCAAAACATACTATTTAGATGGCGTCGTATCATTGGTTGGATGGTCAACGGGCTAGTAACCGGCATCATCATCTTCTTCCTCTGCATAAGTTCCATCGACGGGACCTACCGGGAAAACGGGAAAACCGCCGGAAGTGACGTAATCGGGGCCACATTATACACGTGCATCGTATGGGCGGTTAACTGCCAGATGGCGGTGTCCATTAGTTACTTCACCTTAATCCAACATATCTTCATCTGGGGTGGAATTATCCTCTGGTATCTCTTCCTCCTAGCTTACGGTGCACTGCCAGTCTCGATCTCAACGGACGCATACCAAGTATTCGTTGAAACCGTAGCCCCGGCCCCATCATACTGGCTAGTCACACTCTTTGTGGTGATCGCCTCACTTGTACCGTACTACTCTTACAAGTCTCTACAAATGAGATTCTTCCCTATGTATCATGGCATGATCCAATGGATGAGGCATGAGGGCAACACAGAGGATCCGGAATTCGCCAACATGGTAAGGCAGAGATCTATAAGGCATACAACCGTTGGATTTACAGCTCGATCGTTGGCAAGACATAATAATAAGCATATGGATATTACCCGGAACAGACCGTAGATTTTGCTGGTACATTTTCTGCACTCTTTTTTCTTACACAGTTGTTGTACATGGTTAAAGTTACAAGTTATATAGCAGAAGTTACAAGTTGATGAGCTGGTGATATGTTGAACGATATATGTTAGGTTAGGATAATTATTTTGTTAATTATATCGAGTATATTATGTGATTATAAGGAAATTATGTATAGGAAGAGGAAAAAGATTCAATCTTTGATCATCTACTTTCTTTCTGGTTAAAAGCTCTTTTTATTTCTCTACTTTTTTTTTTTTTTTCTCTACTTGTGGCACCTGCAACTTAGAAACTACAGTCACTCCTAGCCTGCGGAAATGCGAAAAGGCCTTGTGTGTGTGTGTGTGTCTGCGCGTCTGTTCTAATGAGTTAGAAACAGACGCGCACGCACACAATGGATTCAGATTATGGCCTGTCACAACCGTGCACACACACACACACACACACAATGTAATTCAAAAATCTCATTACAAATGTCAAACATTTTGTACTGTTCATTACAAAGGCCTTGTGTGTGTGTGTGTGCTAGAGCAGCAAACGGTTTCAAATCCATTAGAAAGAGAGGGAAATTGGAACCTAGCTAGAGAGTGGGGGAGTTGTGATTTGGCGACGTCTCTCCTCTTCCCCGACGATGATGATCAAGAGAAATATATGCGTTCATGGCGTTACATTACAAATGCGAGAGTATAGTTCGAGATAAAACTCGAATTAAGCAATATTAGAATGGTTAAATTTACAAAAATGCACTGAAAATAACATTAATGATTCATGTCAAATAATTTCTGTACAATTCTGCTTATACATCAAGTTTCATATGCATTTACAAGAACTAAAATTTCATAAATTAAATGAAAAAAACACCTAAGGAATAAATTTAAAGAAATGTTGAGGATAATAAAAAAAGTTATCCGATTAATCAAGTTAACGACTCGTCTTCTCAAGAACAATGTCACCCTATACCAACGACAAGTGGACAACAATCAATGGCGCCGCCCTATGCCACCGACAGACCCAGAAACTTCACCGCCGACTTACCCAAAATTGACGTAAATTCGTTAAAACTCAGAACCCCATCGCCATTCGTGTCCGCATTTCTCATCATCTCCGTCAACTCGTGATACGTAAGCGGATGCCCCATTTTCGCCATTGATCCGGCGAGCTCCGCCGCCGTAATGTACCCATTTCCGTCCCGATCGAAGGATCGGAATATCTCCATGAGCTGTTCCTGATTGATTAACACCTCCTCGTTGATGTCCGGCAAAATAGCGTTAACCAATTCGTCGAACTCGATGGAACCGTTGCCGTTAGCGTCCATGTTGGATAAGAGGAGATGGATTTCGTCGCCTCTGGGTTTGAGACCGATGGAGCGGAGGAGGGCGGCGAGCTCGAGGTGGGTAAGGCTGCCGTCGGAATTCAAGTCGAAGCGGGAGAAAATGTCCTTTAATTGTTTAATCTGATCGGAATGGAGCTGAGCCATCATTGATCAATGGAAGAGGGAGAAGAACAGACAATTTTGAAATTTCGAAAGAAAATAGTTTTTGTTTTTTTTTTTGGTTAAATTGATTGGATTTGGCATGGTCGAAAATGAAGGGCTGTATTTTTTTTCTTCTAGAAAAATAAATCTCTATTAGTATTATTGCTTTGTTTATTTTAACATTTCCATTTATACCATTCCGAATTACCAAAATTCTAAGTAAAAAAATAAATAGACAACTAAAATGAAAATGTGTCCAATTTTAATAAAGAGAATTGCTATTCACCCCGCACATTTAGTTAATACCCCCGTAAAATATTTTTTTAAAAAATGTCATTAATTGAAATTACTCTATTACCCTTCACTTATGTTATACCCCCGCAATTGACTCGGCCGGAACTAATGGAGAAGCGACCGGCGTTAATGGCTGTTGGCCGGAGTTAAATATGAAATCTTCTTATTATTTCCTCCAACCCCTGCTTCCAAGTACCCTGAACTTCCCGGCATCGATTCTATCGTCATCCTTCTCTATTAATATCCACCAATTCCCACCAAATTATTTCTAAACCACGGTTAACCCCACACTCTGTAAAATGATCGCCACTGCCCACCTCCAGTAATGCTAAATTTATAAACAACAATGTCCCCCAAGAACCCAGAAAAAATTGGGGATTTGGGATGGTTAACAATGTCCCCCAAAACCCAGAAAGAAACAACTATATTGGGGATTTGGGGATGACTTTTCTTCAAAATAATGCAATATAATTGAGGAAATTGTTTATTGCAGTATACAAGAAATAATATTAAGATGAATATGATAGTAATATGAAGAAGAAAGGGCGGATTTTCCTAAGAAAATGCAGGAATAGATTTTGTTGTGAACTTTCCAGGAAGCTGAAACAGCTGAGAAAAAAGGGGTTGGATGAGATGGAAAACGATGATTTCTAGACAAGGTCAACGATGTTGCCGCCCACTCAACGTCAGTCACCAACAGTGGCACAGGTCCAAATTGATTCTTTCTAATAAGAACTAAGCTTCCCTTATCTGCTAAATCGAGCAACTCCGGATGCATATCGGTGATTGCGGCTCTTAAATCAGTGAAGAACTCCGATTTGAAGTTGAAGGCCGGTGGTGGAGACTTGATTGAAACCGTGCATGATTTGTAAGGTCCAGTTGTGATGAAATTGGGGATTTGGGATTTGATCGGGAGGAGGTGGAATTGATTAGGGTTTGATGAGAAGATTAGGAACGGAAAGATGAGTGGTAGTGGTGGTGGTGGCCGGAAAGATGAGTGGGCAGCGGAGCTTTGTGGGTGTATAACAAGGGAGGGTAATAGAGTCATTTCAATTAATGACATTTTTTTGAAAATTGTATTGCAGGGGTATTGAATAAATGTGTGGGGGTGAATAACAATTCTCTTTAATAAAATAGTCTCACTTTCCATTTTAGTTTATCCTCGATCCTACCAAAATTCATGCATCCTCTGTTCTCTAAAACTACTTTCTTCGCTTTCTCGTATCAGGAAACTTTCTCTGTTTCGAAAAGTTAATTTCATTTTCGGTTCCTAAAAAATATTTTCACAGTTATTTTCACTATGACTTTTATGATCAAATTAATTGAACTTTTACCTTCAACATCATCATCATTACCCCAGTGCCGCAAAGGCTCCCACCTACGGTGGGGGGGGGGTCGAATGTACGCAGCCTTGCCCCTGTATTGTACAGAGAGGCTGTTTCCGAATGACCCACGGTAAACTTTTACCTTAATTTTATAAAATTAATTTTTTTTCTATGCTTTTTATTTTTTATTAATAGCATTTCTGATAGTGAATTAATAACAGTTTTTAGAATTGGTGTAGGTTTTTGTAACCAATCTCAAGTTGCATGTATACTGTATACTGTATAGAGTAAGAAAAAGAACATTTGATGATATTGTAAAAGAAGAAGACTGATTTCAGCTTCGTAGGTATCCAAAAAAAATGGCATCTTTTCACTTTCAGGAACAGCATTTTCCTGCTACAAATATACATACGTAGCCAAAAGTGGAACCTACATACAAATACTAATCTAGGATTTCAACTTCCGAGCCATGCCTTTACAATCCGATGTTTATCGTCAGGATTGAGACTCTGACAAATAGGTACGTGCTACCTTTCCTCTGCGTTAACATCTCCAGCCAGTAACTCATCTTGCTTCGGCAAACGATCCTGATCGTTGAAAGAATTCATGATGTTTCTCTCATACTTGCCCCACTCGTCCGCTCATTATTCCAGCTACCTTGACTAAATGTGTCCATACTGAAGTCTTGACTACCTTGACCAAATGCCATTCTTCTAAATAATTTCATCTCTGCAGATTGTTCTGCAGAGCTGTATATTGCACTTTCTCCCACTCTCATCCCGTTCGTTAAATCTGCAGATATCATACTCTCAAATGCTCTCACAACCTGAGCAAGCCGAACCCACAAATTAAAATCTCTAACAGCAGTGGTAAAGCCATAAATTTTTGGGAAGGGGGTCAAGATATCTTGGAAAAAAAATAATTCATAATTATTATATAGAAAATAGGAATAAAAGGGGGTCAAAATGATATCATAGCATAAATTTTACCAAAAATAAAAGGGGTCTAAATAGACAAAAACAATTTTACCGTATTTTCCAAAATTTAGAGGTACTAAAATAACATTTCTGGAAAACTAGGGGGTCGAGTGACCTCCATAAAACTTTCTACAAGGAGATTAAGAAGATTGCTCATTCCGCAAGTGATTTTCCTCTTTGATTTGTAGAATATTCTATAAGTTAGCTCCAAAAAAAAATTAAAAAAAAATAAATTCAAACACGTTTTCAGGAAATTATTTTTCGGAAACACGAGGGGGCCGAGAAAGGTACCTGTCCCATGGTTGGTCTTTTGGCAACTGAATGTCTTACACAAGAAGCAGCAGCCTCGATGGCTCTAAACATTTCACTGTCAACATAGTTCTTCTCAAGCCTTGGATCCACCAAATCTTGAAACTCTTCAGTAGTAAGGGCATGGCTTAGCTTTGGCCGAGCCTGAAAAGATAAGTTTGCAACGCGATCACAATCCATTATAAGAGTTAATAATACTCCCTCTATCCCTAAATGAATGTATAAATTTCCTAAAAAATGTCCCAAAAATGAATGTCCGATTTTATGGAAACTTGCGAAATTCTCCCTCATCATACAAGTAGTTCTAATTCACACAGACTCAAGATGCAATATGATGAAATCATTACGGGTTTTTTATGTACTTATATTACTAAAAATGCTTAGTTCAACCTTTTTGTAAATGTCCCTCAAAACGAAATTGGAACATTCATTTAGGGACGGACGAAGTAGTTAATAGTGGCTTTAGACATTCCAATCTTCCACATGTACCTTGCACTACTAGTCGTAAAGACGAAGTCATCAATATGCATTAAACCATTCATGCAGACTTACAAAAAAATATGATGTGTCAAAGATTTACAGATAGCCTCTTCTCTTCAGAAAGAATAGGGAGAAAAAAAAACTGAGCAATGAGTCCACGTAATGGTATGATACACGTAGACAAAAAACAAACAAGATTTTTATGTATAAACCATGTTAAATGAGTCCACGTAATAGCATGATGCACATATGTATATTGTCAAATCACATATAGGTGAATGTGTGTTATTCAAGAGGTGGTATATTTTAAACAGGAATGGCAAGAGTGAAAATTTCCAGAACTATCTTTCGCCTTCTTATAGACTGTGATCAGGACGTCCTCAAAAAATGGAATACTTCAAATTATTCACTTCCCCCAACCGATACAAGAACTTGTAGAATTATCAGAAATAGTACTATATGTCCAAAACATCATTAAGTGAATTCTGATTTGGTATGCGTGGTAACTTATCTTCCAGTACAATGGCTAAAGTGAATTTGACATCATAAAAATAAAAATACACGTAACCTGAAATTATGACGTAAATGTTTTCTTTATACTATATATCTAAAATCGCATTGAGACAGGCCTGACCGCTGACATTCAGTATAGATACAAAGTTATAAACATACCCATTCAGCTAGACTCTCCTGTCCCAAAGGCTGTGATGTATCCACAGGTTTGCGTCCAGTAATGAGCTCCAAAAGCACAATTCCAAAGGAGAAAACATCAGATTTCTCTGTCAGCTTGCCACTTGATGCGTATTCAGGAGCCATGTATCTAACAAAAACCAAAATTAAAATAAATATAAATAAATTAGAAGCATGAAATCAGTTAACATTTGTTCATATTACGTGAATTAATATTTCTTGGAAGGATTCTTGACCAGTCACAGATAGATGATCTACCCAAAGGTTCCCATAACGCGAGTCGTTACATGTGAGTTTGCATCCGCAGCTAATTTAGCGAGCCCAAAATCAGAAACCTGCCAAATATAAAGATGCCTTAAAAACTAGTTCCAAATTATAATTATCACAAAACTGAAGTTGGTGGAGATTTAGTGATACCCGCGCTTCAAAGTTCTTATCTAACAGAATATTTGCTGATTTTATGTCTCGATGAATAATACGAGGAAGACCTGTAACGTTAAGACAAGTGAATTAATGGATAAGTAAACATACGAGAAAGGAGGTTGGACACAACATATCAATGCGGATCCAGAGGAATCGAAGATATAGGCGCTGTCATATGGCTTTAAAGTAATTGATCATCCATTTCCACCACTAAAATGTTTGAATAGTCATTTGCTACTAACCTAATTCTTATTTTCATCAAGGTATTTATTACTTTCACTAAGGATAATAAAGGAAAGAAAAATATACCAAAGTGTTTGAATAGTTAAATAGGAACATCTTTACGGGACGGCGGGCGAATTTGACATTCCCCATTAAGATTTCAGTTTCACTATCAATCAAGTCAATCCATCATTACCATATGATTTCATGACAAAGGACTTTATACATATATATGCAGTGATTGAAAATGCATGCTCATAAATGTGAAAAATGAGAATTTTCGACAATTACAGTCTTCATGGAGATATGCAATCCCACGAGCAGCTCCAGCAGCAATCTTTACTCGTCTTTCCCAAGTCATAACTGGCATATCTGTCCCTACATAAAGTCAAGGACCAAAGAGATATGTCAGTCAACAAGCATATAATTCGTATTTTGGGTGTGGGGGACGGATAGAGTAACATCAGCCTGGAAAAAGTACAAACATTCTTAAAAACTGTGTCCCAAAGATTAGTACCATGAAGATGGAAATGGAGGGTGTTATTAGGGACATATTCATAAACGAGAAGCCTTCGGCTGTCAGAAATGCAGTAACCCGCAAGTGAAACCAAATGCCGATGATGTATTCGACTAATAATATCCACCTCAGCTTTAAACTCTCTCTCACCCTGTCCCCCTCCTATCTTCAGTTGCTTTACTGCAACTTCTTGTCCATCGGGTAGGTGTCCTTTGTAGACTTGACCAAATCCACCTTCACCTAATAGATTCTCTTCTGAAAATCCATTTGTTGCCTCTACCAGTGCTTCATAAGTAAACCATGGTCTGGAGTTACCGATTCCACCACCTTCTGATGGAGAATATTGATATTCACTTGCAGAACGACTTGCAGTACCAGCTGGTGATCTCTGTGCCTTTAATAAGCTTGAATCTGAAAATAAAAATAAAAATCAGAAATGATACCATCATTACGTATAGTACTCGAGTATGCAGACATACTCAAAACATTACTCCCTCCGTCCCATAAAAACGTTCCCATTTGCCATTTTTGTTTGCCCAAAAAAGAGAGTCCCATTTCCAAGATCGCTAGGTTAAAGTCATTGAACTTCCATAATTGCCAACCAAGGAAGAAAACGAAAAGTGGAGAGGATGAGAGCCAACAAGGAAGAAGAGGGGGTAATGGAGTAATAAGTAAACCTCATTAATGTTAATGATGAAAATGAAAGTAGGTTGTTAAAGTGTTTGAATAGTCAAATGGGACTATCATTATAGGACAGAGGGAGTATATTGAAAGTATTTTCCGTAAATTTCCATGCAATCAATATTTTCTCATATCATGTCAATTTCCTGAACCTGAATGATACATGGAAAAATGAACAAATAATCAATTTAGTACTAAATGAAATATTTAAAGGAATTTTACCTTTATTTGGGGAAGAGCTCAATGAGGTTGGCATTCCAGTAACCCTTTTCCTTCTTTTGCTCGTGCACCAGGCAGCTACTCCGATTGCACCAAGCAGTATAAAACCTAGTACTACGCCAATACCAACAGCAACTCCAGTACTGACAGTTCCATTTCTTGATGGTGCATTTGAATTGTGAGTTAAAATGCTTGATGGTGGAACTTGAAATTGAGTAGGTGAGGGTGGGGATACACCTGGTGGAGGTGAGGAAACCGGAATTATAGGAGTTGCTGATGAGTTTGGGGATGGTTGAGAATCTGGTGATAGCGGAGGAGGAGGGGTAAAAGTGGAAGGTGGGGTAGTTGAATTAGTGGGTGGCTCTGAACCTGGTGAAGGAGCTGAATCCTCCGGCGGAGATCCGGAGTCTAGCGGTGAGGTTGGAGTTTGAGGTGGTTGTGAAGATGGTGATGAAGGTGAGTTCTGTGGTGGTCCATCAGCAGGAGGGGGCGAAAATTGCGGTGGGTCTGAATCGGCCGACAGTGGTGGAGGTGAAGCAGAAGGTGGATTAGATGACGCCGGAGGGGGAGAAGTAGCAGGTGGATTAGGTGAGGGGGTGGTTGGGGTAACAACCGGGGGATTTTCTGATACAGGAGGAGGAGAATAAATTGGTGTAGTTGGAGGTGGCGGTGAGATTTTTGGTGGATCAGGTAATGGAGGCGGCGGAGAACTGGTGGCTGGTGGCGGGGTATCATTGTTAGGAGGAGGAGAAGCAGAAACAGGAGGAGGAGACGTGGTGGAAGTTGGTGGTGGTGAGGCGGCAGGCTGTTCTGATGGGGGTGGTGGTGAGGCAGCAGGTGATGTTGAATTAGTGGAAGGAGAGCCTGAAGGAGCCATGGACGGGACAGTATCCGTGACATGGACATTGGTAGTGGTGGGGGAATTTGATTGAGAATGACTCAAATGAGGCGGAGGAGAGGAAGGAGTTAATGACAAATGATCTGGGAGAGAAGACGATGATCGAGGTGGTGGTAGAACTGCAGAAGGTGCAGAATCTGGAGATTGTGATGTTGCCATTTATTCAGTATGGACTTAATTACCCTCTCAAACAATCACCATCTAAGGTAAAACTTTCACAACAAAAATAAATTAACAAAATTCATATGCTTCCGATCCAAAATCTCTCAGGCAATGTCCATATTTCAAGTTTTCCCGGAAAATTCATCCTCCCCGGTCACTGGTTCATCAGAATTTCAATCTTATTTCTGTAATCACTGTATGATTTCACCGGGAAATTAATCCACTGCAAAATTTCTACAATTTTTTTTATCAAGAACAGATTCCAATCATAAAACCCTTTGCCACCCTCAAGAAACCAAATTCATCAAATAAATTGTCAATTCCAACAATATTTCCTCTTGAAACCCAATTTACCCAACCAAGATCATAAAACACAATTCAAAAACAACCCAAATAAAGAAACGAAACCAAAATTCGTAATTTCGGTTTCAGCCACCCATGAATTCATGCATTTTGATACATCATATTCAAAAAATGCAGAAACCCCACATTACATCAATTTAATTAACAACAAAACCTTAGTGGGGAGAAAATCCAAATGCATAAACCGTTACCTCTCTCCCTCCTCCTAGTTTTTGCGATTCTTGCACAAAAATCCAAAGCCAAAACTGATAGGGACATGAAAGAATGGATGGATTGTTTTTTTTTTATTTATTTTTTTGTATTTTAACCGAGAAACGGACTTGAATGTAGGGTTTGGTTGAAATGAATCAAACATTGATTAGCTTTCCACTTCAAACCCCTCGATTCTTACATCTATTTTTTCTATTTTGGTTTATCCATTTATAGTATATTTGAACCAAATAAAAATAAAAATTGATGTACTATATAAATAAAATCAATTTTTTCTAACACTAGAAAAAACTGGGTTTTTTTTTTTTTTTTTTTATGGCTCTGAGATGTTAGCTTTGCTATTATTAAAACCATCTGCAATCAGATTTGTAAATATTTATGTCTTGCAAATTTTGTAGTTTTGATTGACAAACTTATCACTTTAGTTCGTTCAAAAAAATAAAATTACATGTACTCCTCACTCTCACTCGGTCCAAAATAGCGGTCACTTTTTAACATAATATATACTCCCTCCGTCCCGCTAATATCTGCACCAACAATGTTTACGCGAGAATTAAGGAATATGATATTTTAATAAAATGTTGTGAGTGTAAAAGTAAAGTAGGAGAGAAAATGAGTGGAGGGTGTAATAAATTATAATGGTGTTGTGAGTATTAAAATAATATAGAAGAGAGAATGAGTGGGGTTGGGTGAATATTTTATTAATATAAAGTTTCCTTTTTGGGAGTGTGCGGATATTAGCGGGACGCCCAAAAAGGAAAGTGTGCGGATATTAGCGGGACGGAGGGAGTATATATTATATATTGAGAATTTTATCCATAAATTTTTATAATATACTCCCTCCGTCCCATAAATGTATGTACTTTTTGTGTCGATGCAAAAATTAAGGTAAAAAGTAATAAAGGTAAAGTGTTGCGAGTGTAAAAGTAAAATAGGAGAGAGAATGAGTGGAGAGAATAGTAAATTTGAAAAGTGTCGTGAGTAAAGAGAAGTGAGTCACATTTCCATTTTAGGAAAGTGCAGATTATTGTGGGACGTTCAAAAGGGGTCTTTTTGCATATTATCGTGGGACGGATAGAGTATTATATCATACTTCATTTTATATGCAGTATTTAAAAATTATGATACATTATTTTCAATAATGCATCCTACCACCACCGTCGCCGCTCGCAACTGCCGTCCACCGCCGCCGTCACTTGCCGTTTGCCGCCACCGCTCGCAGGAATCCGTTGCCACATATCATCATCAACGTTGTATTTTACAAGTATACAGTATCATGCATTATCTTTTATACAATATTATACATTATCTTGTACGCAGTATTATTACAAAATAATAAAACATGGTAATATTATATGAAAAGGAACTTATGGGGCATATTATGAAACTTTTTTAGAACTCATGGGGCATTCTCCCATATATATTTGGTTAAAAATAACTGTCGTTTTTGGGGAAAAAACATTCAAATTCCTATTTTATCCCCACGTTGAAACTTGTTTTGCTTTATTAATTGGTTTATTGTGTAAATTAACTTAACAAAAAGAAACAATAAATAAGGACAATCTTGATATTTTCATTATTAAGTTGAATAATAATTGTCTTTTTCAAAACTTGTAAAAAGATTTTTTGCCATTTTAGGAAAGGTGAAGCTTTTAATGGGACATAAATTTTGGCAAAAAGTGAAGCTTGAAATGGGACGGAGGGAGTATACTCCCTCCGTCCCGCTTGAAACTGCACAGTTACTGTTTGCGCGGGGATTAAGAAAAAAAATAATGATATAAATGTTGTGAGTGTAAAAGTAAAATAGGAGAGAGAATGAGTGGAGGGAATAGTAAATTATAATGGTGTTGTGAGTATTAAAATAATATAGGAGAGAATGAGTGGAGGGAATAGTAAAGATTCTTTGTCATTTTAGGAAGTGTGCAATTTGTAATGGGACACCCAATAAGAAAAGTGTGCAATTTGTAGCGGGACGGAAGGAGTATACTATATATAGAGAGAAAGAAGGAAGAGAAGATAAGAATTAATAAAGAGTAGTAAATTTGAAAAGTGTCGTGAGTAGAGAGAAGTGGGTCACATTTCCATTTTAGGAAAGTGCAGATTATTGTGGGACGTTCAAAAGGGGTCTTTTTGCATATTATCGTGAGACTGAGGGAGTATTATATCATACTTCATTTTATATGCAGTATTTAAAAATTATGATACATTATTTTCAATAATGCATCCTACCACCACCGCCGCCGCTCGCAACTGCCGTCCACCGCCGCCGTCACGTGCCGTTTTCCGCCACCGCTCGCAGGAATCCGTTGCCACATATCATCATCAACGTTGTATTATACAAGTATACAGTATCATGCATTATCTTGTATACAATATTATACATTATCTTGTACGCAATATTATTACAAAATAATAAAACATGATAATATTATATGAAAAGGAACTTATGGGGCATATTGTAAAACTTTTTTAGAACTTATGGGGCATTCTCCCATATATATTTGGTTAAAAATAACTGTCGTTTTTGGGAAAAAAACATTCAAATTCCTATTTTATCCCCACGTTGAAACTTGTTTTGCTTTATTAATTGATTTATTGTGTAAATTAACTTAACAAAAAGAAACAATAAATAAGGACAATCTTGATATTTTCATTATTAAGTTGAATAATAATTGTCTTTGTCAAAATTTGTAAAAAGATTCTTTGCCATTTTAGGAAAGGTGAAGCTTTTAATGGGACATAAATTTTGGCAAAAAGTGAAGCTTGAAATGGGACGGAGGGAGTATACTCCCTCCACCCCGCTTGAAACTGCACAGTTACTGTTTGCGCGGGGATTAAGAAAAAAAATAATGATATAAATGTTGTGAGTGTAAAAGTAAAATAGGAGAGAGAATGAGTGGAGGGAATAATAAATTATAATGGTGTTGTGAGTATTAAAATAATGTAGGAGAGAGAATGAGTGGAGGAAATAGTAAAGATTCTTTGTCATTTTAGGAAGTGTGCAATTTTTAATGGGACGCCCAATAAGAAAAGTGTGCAATTTGTAGCGGGACGGAAGGAGTATACTATATATAGAGAGAAAGAAGGAAGAGAAGAGAAGAATTAACAAAGAGTAGTAAATGGTCAAGATTTTGAAATACTCGATAATTTTTTTTCAAAATGTCAGGTGCGTCATTTGCACTTTTCTAGCGCCATACTGGATTCGCCCCTCCCCCCCCTCTCTCTCTCTCTCTCTAAACATACACACACACTTTCTGGTCTCTCTATCTCTCTTTGTGAAGACACGCACACACAAAAAAAAATTATCTCTCCTCTCTCTACAACTTCAGCTACCTAACTTCTCCATCTCTGGTGTTCCTTATTCTCCTGCGTCGCCACATAGGCATCTCCCACACCCGCCAGCGTCGAGTCTCGTGATCTGCACCCAGATTTATGCCCTAACAGCACACACACACGCATTTTCTCTCTCTAAAAATCCTAACTTTCCTCTATGTCTCACACCACAAGCTTCTTCTCCGACGACCTTCTAACCTTCTTCTCTTCTCCGACCTAGTATGTGTTGTGGATATGGCCCTCCACTACCCAAGCAAACTCACAAGAACAATAAGAGCACACAAACAAAGCACAAGAAATCAAAGCACAGAAAAAGACACAGAAATTGTTTATCCAGTTCACCAATATGTTTGGCTACGTCTGGGGGCACTACCAAGCCAGGGTCTTGCACTATATTATGTTTGTATATTGTTACAATGAGTTTAGGGGCGAAACTTTACTTAAATATATGCTCAGGAACAAAACCAAACCCTAGATGGACAAAAAAAACGGGCCCAGAATAAATCCTTCCCGAGCTGAAGACGACGCCAGGCGCCCGCCTCAAGGGAAGCCAGGCGCCCTCCTGGGAATTGTCAAAACCACGCCCACCTACGGCAGCCGAGGCGCGCGCCTCGTCCCAGGCCATGCGGCCGCCTCAAGACCAGTTGCAGGACCATCAAGCTCGGCCACCCATGCGCCTGCCAAGTCCCAAGTGGGGCGCCCGCCTCAAGCTTCAAGGCATCAGCAACACAGCAACCCTTTTTTTTCTCCGAAATCTAACCCGGTTGGTCCTCTATCCCAACAATCTCCCACCTAGAGATCAACCGCACATATAAGCCCCGTATCCGTCCTTCAACTCATCCTTGGTGTCCTCCTAGTGCTCACCTCGATCATGGTAGTGCCTTCCTCCTCTCCTATTCTCCAAGCCCAATTGAAGATATGCACAACTTCAATTTCTCAAGGTTTACAACCTTTGTCAACATGTCAGCCGGGTTCTCCGATCCCAATATCTTCTCCAGCCTTAAGATCTTCCCTTCCAAGAGATGCCTGATGTAGTGAAACCTCAGTTTAATGTGCTTCGTCCTAGAATGAAACGCCGGATTCCTAGCCAAATGTATTGCACTCTGACTGTCACTGTAGAGAGCGTTACCACTTCGCGTCTTTCCAAGTTCACCCAAGAAGTTCTACAACCATACCATCTCTTTACTCGCCTCTGTCACTGCCACATATTACGCCTGCGCCGACTGAGCCACGATCTTCTGCAATTTAGAAGCCCAGGAGATTGCCGTACCACCAAATGTGAAAACATAACCCATAGTACTTCTCCTCTTGTCTAGATCGCTTGATGCCAAATCCGCATCAACATAACCCGCTAACACGACCTCCTTAATTGCTTAAGAAACATAGAGCCTTACCAGCAGTACCCTTTAAATAACGCAGGATCCATTTAACCGCTCCCCAATGTTGCTTTCCTGGATTGCCCATGAACCGACTGACTACTCCCACCGCATGTCCAATGTCCAGCCTTGTACACACCATTGCATACATTAGACTCCCCACTGCCGAAGCATATGGAGTCCTCTCCATCTTGTCACGCTCCTCCTTACCCATAGGTGCGTCCTTCTCGGATAGCTTGAAGTGCATACCCAATGGTGTCCCTGTTGGCTTCGCCTCTTCCATGCAAAACCTTGCCAAGACTTTCTCAACGTATTCTGCTTGTGAAAGAACCAACTTACCCGACTTCCTATCCCGGTCAATCCGCATGCCTAAGATTTTTCTGGCCTCCCCCAAATCCTTCATCTCGAACCGTTCTGACAACTGAGCCTTCAATCTGTTTACCTCTCTACTGCTAGAGCCCGCTATTAGCATGTCATCCACATATAACAGCAAGATTATGTACCCATTGTCCATGTTCTTGAAGTAGCAACAATGATCCGCCTCACATCTGATAAAATCAATGTCGTGCATGAATCCATCGAACTTTCTGTACCACTGCCTAGGAGCTTGTTTAAGGCCATACAAACTCTTAGTCAATCGGCAAATCAGTTCCTCGCTACCCTTAGACAAGTAACCCTCTGGTTGTACCATGTAAATTTCTTCCTCCAAATCCCCATGAAGAAAGGCCGTCTTTACATCCATCTGTTCCAGCAACAAGTTATCTGCCACTACTATCCCCAGAACCATTCTGATAGTTGTCATCTTCACAACAGGAGTGAAGACTTCGGTGTAGTCAATACCATACTTTTGTTGAAACCCTTTTACAACCAACCTTGCCTTGTAACGCTTACTGCCGTTTGCTTCCTCCTTAATTCTGTAAACCCACTTATTATGCAATGCCTTCTTCCCCTTAGGTAGTCTAGTCAACTCCCAAGTTTTGTTGGCCTTCAATGAGTCCATCTCATCGTCCATCGCAGCTTTCCACTTATTACAAAGTGCACTACGAACAGCCTCCGCATAACATTCTGGTTCCCCACTATCTGTCAACAACAAGTAGTAATTGGAAGGAGTATACCTGTCAGGCGATCCACGCAACCTGCTAGATCTACGTAGCGGAATATCTGGTTCCGGAGTATGTGGTTCATCTTCAGTGACCTCCTGACCATGGTAATCATGAACTGTTCTGCTCCCACCCGAGTCTGGAATATCCACCTCTACAACCTCTGGTTCTGAACTAATATCATCAGATGCCCCCTTTCTGTCCTTGTACAATACCTGTTCATTAAATACCACATCTCGACTAGGAATAATTTTATGGTTTTGGTCATCCCAAAACTTATACCCGAAGTCATACCCGCCATACCCAATAAACGTACATTTTACAGATTTTGCATCTAACTTAGTTCTATCAGCAGAATCAATATGAACATATGAAACGCAGCCAAATATGCGAAGAAAGGACATATTTACCTGCTTGCCACTCCATGCTTCCACTGGAATTCCATTCCCAAATGGTACCGATGGTCCCCTGTTGATCAAGAAAGCCGCCGTGTCAACTACATATGCCCAGAACGTCTTCGGAAGTCCACACTTCAATCTCATACTTCTTGCCTGCTCGTTCAATGTCCTGTTCATCCTCTCTGCAATCCCATTGAGTTGTGGTGTGCGCTTTGGAGTCTTCTCCATGCGAATACCATTCGCTGCACAATATTCCCTAAACTCACCGAGCTCATACTCCCCACCATTATCTGATCTTAAACACTTAAGCTTAAGTCCTGTCTGATTCTCCACCAAGGCCCTCCACTTCTTGAATACCTCGAAAGCTTCATCTTTCCCCTTCAAGAAATAGACCTAGACCTTCCTTGTTGAATCATTAATAAAGGTCATGTAATATGACGCACCACCCAAAGAAGTTACCGGAGATGGTCCCCATAAGTCCGTGCGGACCAGTTCTAACTTTGCTTCCCTCAAAGCCCTACCCGTCCTTGAGAAATTATTTCTCCCCTATTTGCCAAACACACAATCTTCGCAGATCCCCACGTTGACTATCTTCAAACCCGATAGTAGTCCCTTTGAACAAAGTACTTTCATCCCCGTCTCACTCATGTGACCCAATCGGCAGTGCCACAAATCAGTATCACCCTTGGCTGACACCACCGCGATACTATCCTTGGTGTTATTCGCCAAATACAATGTCCCCTCCTTATTACCCCGAGCGATCTCACAATCCTACTTGGTAATAACCCAGTTCCTGCAGTCGAATGTTACCTTGTAACCTTCTTCGTCCAACTGCCCAACTGATAATAGGTTCTTTTTCAAACCCGGAATGTGCCAGATGTAAAACCTTCCCGTCCGATGCTCCTATTCTGACATCCCCCTTTCCCTTGATTTCCAAAGGCTCGCCATCCGCCAGATAGACCTTACCGAAATCACCGGAAGTATAATTCTCCATCTCTTCTGCATGCTCGCAAGAGTGGAATGATGCCCCCGAATCCAGCACCCATGATTCTAGTGCACTACTAACACTCAGAACCAGTACATCATCACCTTCGACTGTCACATTCACCGAATTGCCCCCACGATTGGGACAATTCTTCTTGTAGTGTCCCAACTCCTTGCAGTGATAGCACTGAACTGATCCCTTTGCAACCTTTGGTTTGTCTCAGATCTCCACGGCCTTGCCCTTACCACCCACCACGTTCTCCCTTGTTTGCTAGTACCCGGCCTTCCCCTGCTAGTAGTAGCTAAGGCCGATCCCGAAGCAGTCGATGTCCCTAACTTCTTCATGCGATTTTCCTCGCCCAAGAGAAAGTCTTTAACATCATCATACTTCAATTTGTTTTTACCTGCTGAAGCATTGATCGCTGTCACCGTCCCGCTCCAACTTCCTGGTAAAGACGCTAGCAACAAGCACGCATGAACCTCATCATCGAACGTAATCTCCAACGCAGTCAATGAGTCTATAACATCCATAAACTCATCGATGTGTTTAGCTAAGGATCCTCCCTCTTGCATCTTAAGACTACCCATCTTGCGTATCAAATCAACCTTGTTTGCAGCAGATGGAGTTTCAAATCTCTCAGTAAGATAATCCAATAGCTCCTTTGTGGTTTTTGCCTTCTTGGTAGTCTTCGCAATCCACTTTGACAAAGTAGATCTGACCACCCCTAGGGCCTTTCGATCCATGAGTTCCCAATCTTCCTGCGTTTCTCCTTCCGATTTGACACCCTTTAGAGGCTTGTAGAGTTCTTTGTTATACAAGAGATCCTCTATTTGCATCCTCCAAAATCCGAAGTCAGACCCATCGAACTTCTCAACCGCCTGTTTGTCCTTGCCTATTCTTGATTGCTTGACAACACCCAATCGCTCGATAAACCAATCTTACGATTAAACCCTGATCTCAAAACCAAGGGCTCTGATACCAGTTGTTGTGGATATGGCCCTCCACTACCCAAGCAAACTCACAAGAACAATAAGAGCACACAAACAAAGCACAAGAAATCAAAGCACAGAAAAAGACACAGAAATTGTTTACCCAGTTCACCAATATGTTTGGCTACGTCTGGGGGCACTACCAAGCCAGGATCTTGCACTATATTATGTTTGTATATTGTTACAATGAGTTTAGGGGCGAAACTTTACTTAAATATATGCTCAGGAACAAAACCAAACCCTAGATGGACCAAAAAAACGGGCCCAGAATAAATCCTTCCGGAGCTGAAGACGACGGCAGGCGCCCGCCTCAAGGGAAGCTAGGCGCCCGCCTGGGAATTGTCAAAACCACGCCCACCTACGGCAGCCGAGGCGCGCGCCTCATCCCAGGTCATGCGGCCGCCTCAAGACCAGTTGCAGGACCATCAAGCTCGGCCACCCATGCGCCTGCCAAGTCCCAAGTGGGGCGCCCGCCTCAAGCTTCAAGGCATCAGCAACACAGCAACCCTTTTTTTCTCCTAAATCTAACCCGGTTGGTCCTCTATCCCAACAGTATGTCCCTGGAGGCTAGTATATATACAACAAACAGCCGAATCGCCGACGAAGTCTGGTCAGTGTAGTGGTCGGAGGTGGTAAGCAACATACCGGAGATGGACGAGGGTCGGTTCCCTGCTTCTCTTCCAACGCGGCTCATTTTCTACAAGTCCTCCGCCATGCCGGAGAGACTCCATTTCTGATCAGATCTAGTAATTAAAGTCCTTGTATACCTTTGTCATGTTGTCCTCTTTTACAAAATTAAATGAAAATGGTTCATGCTCAGTCATTTGTTTACTTTTCTGCATATTTCTACTGCATATTTTTGATATTATAACATCTTTAGATGCCAGTTAGTCAAGTTTGGAAACCAAAGGTACTTGTACCTCTTGTAAACCTTTGGAAAAGATAGAAAGCTATTTTTTATTTAAAATGAGTTGTACTTTAAAAATTGTCTTATAGATGAATTATAAGAGGTGAATTGATCTTATACTTTAGCTATAAGAGTTTCAATGTGTAAATTATCAAATTTTTCCTTGCTATTTGTTGAGCGGATTTACCACTCAGTTGCCAAGATCCGCGAACAATGCAAAAGAAAAATAGAACGAGGATTAGTAACAAATCAAAATGAAAAACTGAATAAACAGAAACAGAAACAGAAACCGGAAGAGAAAGAGTGTAAGTAAGAATTCGACTCAGGCCCAAGTATTTTTTCTGTTCGAATTTCAGCCACAACCTAAGGCACCGATCCAAGATGTTACTCAGAAATTAAGGCACCACAGCTGACCCAAGAACCCCAATTACAGACCCCAAATTCGCAGCCTATATTGGTATTACAGACTAACAGCCTAACCTCAAGAAAACCAACACCCATAACCCTCATATTGCCTTGCCAATCAACACACTGACTGATCAAAGTCCTACTTAAGGGAGAGCACCTAGACAGAATATGAGAGTAGAAGAAAATGATCTGAACCTCGAACAACCTCACAAAACTCTCAACTATACCTCTGCAATTAAGCTCACTGAACCCTCTCTATTTACCACAAGAGAAGACCTCAAAATTGTGTAAAAGATTCATGTGTTGTAGCTGCAAAGGGAGGGTGTAGAGGGACTGATGGAAGAAGAGATAAGAGGGGAAGATAGCGATAAACACTTACCCGATAACAACCATCATCTGCGCAACAGAGGGAGCGAAGAAGAAGGACGTGAAGACTGTGTATAGCGAGGAAGAGACCAGGTCAATCCCAATTGACGCAGTCAACAAACGGCTGCGAATAATTAAGGGTTAAGGGGAAAATGGGCCAGCAGCAGACTTGAGTTATAAAGGATTGGGCCATAGCCCAAACGAAAATAACATCACCATTATTGAAATTTTTGATTTTTTTAGTTGAAAAGAGTGTCTTATAACTAAATTATAAGAGGTGGATTGCTCTTATATTTCAGCGATAAGAGTTATATATGTAAACTATAAGATTAATTCGTGACTATTATTGGATTGTTTTGATTTTTTTATTGAAATAATTGTTTTATAGCTTAATTACAAGAGGTAAGTTCAATTACTAGAGTTTAATAATGTGAAAAATGAAAAAATAAATAAAATAACTCTTATAATTTAATTGTAACAAATGAAGTAGCCTTATAATTCAATTATAATAGATGAGGGATGTCTATGGCATTTATGAAATTTCATGTCCTACATTGAATAATTTCGCCTGAAGAAGAGTCATATAGGAAGTCGCCCTATTATCATCGTATATATCCTTATGTACTAATACCTCTTCTGTTTAAAATCTATAATACAATATAGGTTGGTCATAACCGCCTCTTAGCTTTGGATAAGTGGTGGCTGAGATTGAATCTTGAAAATTTGATCCGACGGTTGAAAATAATCCTTCTAACCCACGTTCTCCCGGCCGCTCCCAAGATCTATCTCCACAGCGGCTAACCCCTACCCTCACATCCAGTTGAAACTACTCACTCACGTTCTCTCCCCAACAGTTTTGCTCTTTCCTCCTCCCTCACTCCCGTCTGATTCTCAATAGGCGCACCTTAACGCTATGACAGTTTCTTTTATCTCCTTGATGTCCATACACACACCACACCGTGAACCCTAGAACTAAGAAGCAACTATGATCTATCAAGCAATTGCCCATGGAAGATGAATAGGCATGAGAGTAAGTAATTTCTGTTTTTGTAGTTTAATTTATTATTCGGGTAATTTTTGTTACTGAATTTGTGTGAGTAGATTGAATCTATTTATTTATTTCATATTTTTTTTTCTGCTTCTTCGAAATCTCATTAGTTTTTGAAAGTTGAATATTCTCCCCTAACTAATTTCCTTGAAATTCTTTATCTGATGTTCTTTCTTTCTACTGAGTTCATAAAACAATAAATTCTTTATCATAAACTGTGTATCAATCCGAATTCATCAGCGTCAATGGGAAGAACGGAAAAGTGAAGGCAGCTGTGGCGGGATTCCGCGATTGAGGCATGCGACTTTGTTCAACATGTATGATTCCAATTCAAATTCTTACTTTATACAACAATGAAATTTCTGTGTGGACATTGAATATATTGTCTACCTAATTCTTATAGTCTGTTCTATTCATTGAAACAGTTCAAATTATTGCAATTTCTAGAGCCTTCTTTTTGTTCCATTTCTATTGCGCTCCATGAATTTTCACAAAATCTCAGTTTGAAGGTTATGCACATCATTATTTTAGGACAGTGGAAGTAAAATTTTTGGATTCAGTAAGTTCTTTCGAAAATAATCTGCATGTGCGTTCAATTTATTCTTAATTTCACAATTGTTAGTTATTGTTTCCTTTTTCCTATGAATTCGCGCACATCTATTTGGCCACATGAGATGAAGTAAACAGATTAAAATCAATCTTGGGCTGCAGTGGTATATTGCTTCCTTAACCTAAACAGATTAAAAATCAATCTTGGGCAGCAGTGGTATATTGCTTCCTTAACTTTTTTTCTTCCCTGTTATCGTAATCTCTACAAATTATGTTTTTTTTTGGTACCTTATTATTTACAACATCTCACATCTGACTATATTATTGCTTTACTGATGAATTTTTTTTTGTGTCATCCTAGAGGTTTTTTTTTTTTTTTTAGATAATAACTGATTTGGATCTCAAGAGCTTGGTGGACAGTTTGGATGAGGAGCTTCAGGACTCCTGAGGTTGAGAAATGGGATAGTGGCAAGACAATTTCCTAAAATGTGAAGTGCTGCAACTAAACGGGTAATGATTACTTGGTCTGTTCTTGAGATCTTCTTTTAGAGAATTAGAGTTTTTTTAGTTATGATAATTTGGGATTAACTTTGCACTATTTTAAAGTGTCCAAATTGTTCTTTCATATTTTATCAGGTTAAGGATTTCGTTTGTTCACTTTAGATGGTTTCTGCGATTCCCCTGTTTTGTCATCCACACAGAATCAATTTTAATGGTAATATGCTTTGATGCTTTGCTCATAGGAATTTTGAATATTAGAAATGTTATTGTTGGGATGCTTTATCAGCTTTTATCCAAGAACACAAGTGGGAATAAGTTAATATTTTTGGAAACTGGAATAATTTTTAGTGAACCAAAAAGATACAATTTTTACTCATGTGATGGATTCAACATATAACAAAAATTCAAGAGCAAATTTGAAATTTTATTTTTGGATGAAGGGAGAATATATTTGCAATTCTTTTGAATTTGTGATGGACCTTTTATGCTAAATACTTTTCCTTTGTCATGGCTATGTGTAATGGCTCTGATCACTATTTCTTTATATTACAGGCACTGAATTGTGATTGGAGTAGCTAAATCAATTGTGATGATGTCTGGCCCATGAGACGATCTGTTATGAAATATTGTATAACTTCATTGCCATGGAAAAAATAATTGGGATTTGTGTACATAATTGTTACTACATTACATTGGGATGTCATGATTTTTTTGTTGTCTTACACATCAAATAGGCTCACATAATACGTCGAGGGTTCTGTAGTTTTGAATTGGGTTGTAATTGCTTTGAATTGATTTTGTGGAGAATTGTAGTATTTGGGATTTCAACTTATTTTGTTTACCCGAGGCCGTGCTGTGTGACACGTAAATTGGACAGGTTGTAACGGATTGTACATAACTCAAACACCCCCCCATTTTCCCATTAGAGTGGTTTGGGATTAGGAGAAGGAGAGTATTTGATGGGGTGGGGGTACGAAGTGGAGGTACTGACCCGTGTGCTGTCCGCACGGGGGGTTAATACTAGTACTTATTATTTTAGGGATCTTATGAATTTTAAAATGTAATAATTACTATAATTTTATTAAGAAAGTATCAAAATTACCCCTCTGGCGGCGATCGAATTTGCATTAGTCATGTCTAGGGCTGTACAAAAAATTTGTGGAATCGGACCGACCAGTAGAACCGGACCAGACCAGTAAAAACCGGACCGAAAAAAATAGTATTGGTCTGATCCTGGTTCCAAATTTTTATGGAATCGATTATTTGGTCTGATCCTGATTTTGAAAAAAATATACGCGATCCTGAATCGGAACCGGACTGAACCGAATATATATATATATATATATATATATATATATATATATATATATATATATATATATATATATATAAGTAGGTGCTCAAATGAGAACCATAACAAAATGAGAACCGTGAGAACCACTAGTATACACTTGTTTACAGTAGATACTTAGCTACTGTATATATATACAGTCTACTGTATATGTATACAGTAGTTAAGTATCTACTATATACAAGTGTATAACCACACGTATACACTTGTATACAGTAGCTAAGTATCTACTGTATATGTATACAGTAGCTAAATATCTACTGTATACAAGTGTATACAAGTGGTTCTCACGGCTCTCATTTTAAACGGTTCTCATTGGAGCGTGACCCTATATATATATATACTCCCTCCGTCCCAGGTAAATATGCACTTTTGGGAGGGTGCTGGAATTAAGGAGAAAAGTAAAAAAGATGATGTGTTGTGAGTGTAGATGGTTGGGTAGGAGAGAGAAAGTGGAGTAAGTGGGTAATGGTTGTGAGTAGAGAAGTGGATCCCATTTTTATTTTGGAAAAGTGCAGATTATTGTGGGACGTCAAAAAGAGGTAATTTTGCAGATTATCATGGGACGGAGGGAGTATATATATATATATATATATATATATATATATATATATATATATATATATATATATATATATATATATATATATATATATATATATATATATATATATAGGGCCGGTCCTGTAAAATTTGTGGCCCTAGGCTAACTTTTTAGGTGAGGCCCCTTAATCTAACTTTTAACCAAACAAATAAAAATATGGCCATTAGCAATCTAGTAAGTAACAATATTTTATAGTAAATAAAAATATGATATAACATAATATCCTTACATGATATTATATAAACACATTTCTCCTAGCATATTTGAAAACAAAATCATGAATCAAAGTTGAATAATTAACTTTATCAACTATATTTTTATCAAGTGATAGAAGACCAGTTTAAACACATTTCTTCCTCCTTTTTTCACTTTCAGGAATATGTTTTCGTTTTTTTTTTTAAATAACAAAAGAAATTAGGAAAAATTTTAAATTTGGGTTTTTTTTTAATGTGAGATGTTGAATATGGATGTGCCAAATATTGATTTGGGTTAAGTTTTTAGGTTAAAATTGGGCCTACTTATTACATATACCCAACAATTTTGGAGGCCCCTAAAAAAGGCCATTTTTTTGTGGCCCTAGGCCATGGCCTCATATGCCTCATGCCATGGCCGGCTAATATATATATACTCCCTCCGTCCCATAAAACATTACCCCTTTTACAATTTTGGGCGTCCCACTTTAAAGTTTCACTTTCCTAAAAAGGAAATTTTTTAATACTTCTTTATTCATGGGATCCACTTGTCATACTCACAACACTTTTCAAATTTACTATTTTCTCCACTCATTCTCTCTCCTCCCACTCACAACACCTACTTTAATAACATTATTCCTTATTTTCCGTTCTCAACAGTAAAGGAGTAAAGTTCTATGGGACAGAGGGAGTATTAACTTTCTTACCGTTATGTTTCTTTTAGCTAGTTAAGTTTTTAGTTGGGCTCAAGTGGTTGAACATGGAACTCTTCTTTCCTAACTGTTGATTTTGTTATTGTAATTTGGTTCTCAAATATACTTGCTTGTGGACAGCCATATACTCCCTCCGTCCCGAAATATTGTTCAACAATTTGGTTCTTAAATATGATTGCTTGTAGATTTTGTTATTGTAAAAAATTATACTCCCTCCGTCCCAGCCCAATGGAGACTTATTTCCTTTTTGGTCCGTCCGAGCCCAATGGAAGCCACTTATTTCCTTTTTGGTCCGTTCAAGCCCAATGGAAGCCCAATGGAGACTGCCCAAAATGAAAGGAAATCTTTACTATTTTCCCCACTCATTCTCTCTCTTATTTTACTTTTACACTCACAACACCAATCAAATCACTATTCCTCCCACTCATTCTCTCTCCTATTTAATTTTTCATACTCACAATATTTTCTTCCACTTTTTATCTCTCTTACTTTTCCTTAATCTGTGTGCTCAAAAATTTGGTATCAATTGGGCTAGGACGGAGGGAGTATTATATTGTAATTTGTAGAACCGATCGAATCGGACCGGAACCGGACCATTAGAACTGGACCGATGGGACCGGTCCTATAATGTAATGGTCTGGTCCTGATCCTAAATTTTTACAGAACAAAAATTGTAAAGACCCGAAAATTTTTGAATTTTTTTAGTATTATTTTAATTAGAATAATAAATAAAATAATACTCCTTATGTAATTTGGACTTGGGTTTAATTGAATGGACCAATTTAATGATTTAAGTCAAGTGGGCTAAGTCGGGCTTAGGAGGTCAAAGGGGCCCAAGGAGGTGAAAGCCTAGATATAAATAATAAACCTCTTCATTATATTTTTCATAATCCTTCATTAATCAAAGAAAAAGAAAAAAAATTAAAAACCCTAGGAGAGGGGGGGGGGGGGCGGCCGAGAGCTTGAGGGAGGTGACAGCCGAGTTTTTTGGTCTTCTTTGGCCATTGTTTCTTCATCATAATCAAGGTAAGATGATACCTTAAACCCTAGTTTTTATTTCATTCAATTCGGAATTAAATTGAATTAGATATGAATTTTTGAAATTTTAAAACTATTTAATTCTAGGTTTAGCCATTCTTAGATTTTAATGGTTTAATCTTAGAGTTTATTTAATAAATTGAGGGTTTGATTAATGGGGAATTGTAGGTTATAATGATGTAACCCTAACCCTAGTTCATATTGTTTTGAAATTAAATCAAACAAAATTAATTTGATTAAAGGTGTTTTTATTAAAGAGTATATAAATTAAATGATGTGTTTAATGTTTGGAAAATAAAAAGAGGAACAAAAATCATATTTTTGAACCATCTAGGGTCGGCCGAATTGACCTAGATGGATTTGGGGTGTGTCTCTTCTTAGGTGTTAAGCTTTTGGTTTATTTTGTGTAAAAACAGTTAGTTTTCAAGGCGAAAAGGGACAGCTGCAAAGTTTACAAAGCTGAAAGGATTAAATTCTGATTTCCAGTTAAATTCTCCACTGAACAGTTAACTATACGACTGAACTGAAAAGTTCAAAGGTTCTGAGGGACTGTTCTGTAATTTTTAAAAGTCAGAGGTCTGTTTTGCAATTACTGTAAAATTGAAGGACTATTTTGTAATTTTCAAAAGTTGAGGGACTATTTTGTAATTTTCCAAAAGTTGAGGGACTGTTTTGCAATTTTTCAAAAGTTGAGGGACTATTTTGTAAAATTCTGAAAGTTAAGTGACCTCTTTGTAAATTTTAGAAAGTTAAAGGACTTTATTGAAATTAAGAAAACCTAAAGGAACCTTTTGAAATTTAGGGGAAGACCAAAGACTTTAAAGGAATTATATCAAGGGAAAAGAAGAAAAATAACACTTTAAGATTAAAAAGGAATACTAAAAGACTTAGGTTCCAAAGTATTAGAGTTCAAAATAGAAAGTTTCTAAGGTTAAGAAACTGCTAAATTAGGAAAGTTCCTAAAAATAGAAAGTTAGTTAATCAATTAAGGTGAGTGTAAGAGTAACTCATAGGTTAACTAAGGAAATGAAGTATAGGTGCATAAGAAGTAATAAAAGATTACTTGTACCTAAGATATGTTATTACGTGATTGTAGATTTCGCGTAAAGGCGTTGCTTAAGGAAGGAAGCAAAGCTAAGGTAAGGAATTACGATCCTAAGTACTCTTGTGTATCAATTTCGTTGGAAACTCCATCGAGTCTTTTCAAAACATGAATGCTATCTGTGGCTGATAGTACTTTGTTTAAAATACTCTTACGAAATGTATCGTCATTGAAAATTCTTTATTCTATGATATGTTCTTGTTCATGAAATATCTGCAAATATTGAAATTGCTATGTGTGTTCTTATACCTATGAATGCACTGTATGTATAGACTAGTATGCAAAATTATATGCTAGTTATGTTATGCTATGCTTAATGAAAAGTAAGTGTAACGGAAAATCGACATCAATGTAGGTGATCGATATGGGAATACTCAATGTAGGGTATAATCCATGAAATTTATGCTTAATGAAAAGCATGTATTATGAAAACACGACATCAATGTAGGTGTTCGTTGTTGGGAATACTCAATGTAGGGTATAACCCATGGAATTGACGGAAGGCTGAAAGTATAACAAAATTGTAGTTGCCACACTTTCTTTGTTATGAAATATACACATATATGTTTGTCTATAACCTATCCTTGAATAAAATTTTTGGCTTCGTTCATTCTAGTCGTCTCCTCATTGTACCGATGAGACCACGTATGAACTTACTGGGCATTGTTCGCTCATTCCTTCATTTTCTTTTTCCCCCAGGATCGGAATAGAAAGGAGGAGAACCGTCATCAAGAAGAGACGGAGCAATTGCATAGAATAAATTAATTATTTAATGATTCCGAATTTCAGAACTTTTAGTAGTACTAGTAATTGTACTTAGCCGTTACATCTGATTTTTCTGCACTTATGTAATGGTTTGAATTAAGTTACCGTTATGGACCCGTATTTTGGGGTATTTATTTATGTTTATGAAATTATTCAAATTATGGAAATTCGGGGTCGTTACAGTTGGTATCAGAGCTCCGGTTTTAGGTCTCATGGGAAGTGTTAGATCTAAGTACCTTGGAGTAATAGAATTGACTTTTGAGGAATGAAACCCAGAATTAAGAAATGGTTCTAGGTTTGAAAATTATAAAGTTAGGAAAACTAAGTGGAAAGGTTAAAGGAATAACTTACTGTTACTTTAAAGATTAAGGCATATGTCTTTGCATGTATAAATGTTGTTTATTGAGGATGTACTAATGATGGTGTGTCTTATGTGTAGGAAATGGCTAGGAGACCCATGAAATCGGTGAGGACTAGAGCCATTAAGGCAGAAACATTGCTGGCTCAAGAATCAAGGATCAAATCACTTGTGAAGGAGATAGAAGATCTTAAGAAGAAAGCAAATAGGGCGGAAGAGAAATTGTGGGCCCTCCCAACCCCGGGGCCTATAATTTCGTGCCCCGATGGTAGGGTCCCCAACCCGACTTCTCTAATTTGAAACCATTTCATTAACTCCTCTACGATAAGTGAAGCTTTTAAGAAGATTTTCAACATCATCTCCCTAAATGGAAGACTCAATAACCCTGCTTCCATTCATTTCCACATTAAAAGAAAAGTTCATACCATTACATACTTACAACCACACCACATTAATTACAAACCATAGTTGTAGATGTTTATAAAAGTTATTTACAACTTTTACCCCAAAAGAATAACAACCGACATATACCCTCCTAGCAAAACATACCCCGACAAGCAAAAGACGATCCAACTGTGCCCCGGCCTCACCGATCCTGACCTCCTGTCTCAGTGGTATCTAAAAAAATAAAAGGGAGACGGGGTGAGAAAGAATCTCAGTAAGTTATTATGCATGCAGTAAGATGCCAAGTAAAATGAAACACGTAAGCAAATCTTTCATGTCATGATTTGAATACCGCAAACACACACTTCATCCTCTAGGGAATACATGTACATTCATCCTCTTGGGAATACATGTATCTAAACATCCTCTTGGGAACACATTTATATTCATCCTCTTGGGAATACATGTATATACATCCTCTTGGGAATACATGTATCTAAACATCCTCTTGGGAACACATTTATATTCATCCTCTTGGGAATACATGTATATACATCCTCTTGGGAATACATGTATCTAAACATACTCTTGGGAACACATTTATATACATATATACATAGTAGAAGCAATAATAAACCATGTATGCTCAAAATCCATGCCATGATGTAGTGCAACAATTAATTCAAGCACCATTTTATCATAGAACCATTCACAAGTAACCACATAGGGGTACCATCACAATTAAGTAGCCCTACACATTCACAATTTAACATTATATAACCTACCGTCAAGTTCCATCATGAAATACCAAGTTTTTATAACTTTGGTTCTTCAACTAACAATGACTTTTAGTCGTTTTCCAAGCAATAATTAAAGCCCTTCCCATAATCCGATTTGGCCAAGTAAAACGTGGTTATGAAGTACTAAAGTTGTACTAGTATTGTAGTTAAAGAGTGGTCCATTATGGCTTAGATGTATTAGGTTTTAAGGGCTTGCAAAACAGTTCCAAGGGTACAGGGGAGGGCACGACTCGTGCTCTAGGGCATGACTCGTGCCCTTTTTACACAAGCCAGAGTCATGCGTCCCCCCTTCAGGCACGACAAGGCACGACCTTCTTATTCCCAGGTCACGACTCGTGCTCCAGGGCACGAGTCGTGCCCTTATCCAGAATTGTTGCTGGTGTTCGACATCAGCAGCAATCCATGGCACAAAACCCATTTTTCCTTCACCCAGCTGAGCAATACCAACCCAAACCCAAATTATACCTCAATTTCAACATATAACAACACTCAATACATGGTTTATAACATTTATACCTTACAATTCCCAAAATTGATTAACTATTCCATTGTTTTTTCCCCATGTTCATCAACCTTGAACACTTTTACCACTTTCCAAGCCAAAATTTCATAATCCACCAAGTTCAACATAACCTTTATCACTTTTGGAACATCAATCAACACATATGCTCAACATAGAAGGGAGAATCATAATAACTTACATGGAAAATATGAAGAAGGACAAGGAACTTTTCTTGAATAGATGAACTCTTCTCGCCGCCGCGATCAATAATCCGCCATCCAACTTAGAATCCGAGCAAGGATTGATTTTCTAGGATTTTAGGAAGGGTTTTAGGGTTTTAATAATTTCTACCGAAGAAGAAGATGAAAGAGATGAAGGAAGTATGGATTAGGGAGGTGGTTCTTAATTTAATGGGATAAACATCCCACTTTTCCATAAAAGCCCTCCAAGCCTTAACTACTTACCACTAAACCCCAACACTTTTAATTACCCTAAAGTCCCTACTACTTTATAATTCCTTTCCTTCCCAAGTCAAATTAGAATATCCTTCTCAATTTAATTTCCCACATGACTCAATTTATCCTTATATCATAAAATGAATTCTTATCATTATAAACACATAAACCATGAAATTAAGTAAATAATTAATCACAACATATACTAAGACCATTAAATGCACCAAATTAACATATAATGCATCATATAAAATGAAGTGCAACCCCCCATTCCCACGTGCTCCACGTGTACCTAAACAGTGCCTAGGGTTAGGGTCGTGACACTGACTCCCCCTTCAACCAAATTCGTCCCGAATTTGCCTATTACTTACCGGAATGCTCGAACAAACTTGGATACTTCTCTCTCATCTCTGATTCTAATTCCCACGTAGCTTCCTCCATAAGACCTTAACCACGGGGATGCTCTTAGTACGTAGCTCCTTAACTTGTCGTTCCAAAATCCTCAAGGGAATTTCCACATAAGTCATATTCGCTCTAACATCCTCGGGAGGCGAACTCAAGATATGTGAAGAATCATAACAATACTTCCGTAACATGGATACGTGGAACACGTCATGAAGTGAAGATAGAGATGGGGGAAGAGCCAAACGGTAGGCCAACTCACCCACCCGCTCTAGAATCTCAAAAGGCCCAATGAATCTCGGAGCTAACTTTCCCTTTTTGCCAAACCTTTTAATACCCGTTCTCGGTGATATCTTCAAGAAAACTGAGTCTCCCACCTGAAATGATAGTTCCCTTCTTCTTTTGTCCGCATAACTCTTTTGTCGACTTTGAGCTGTCTTTAACCTATCTCGAATCACCTTTATCTTTTCAGTTGAATCTCTCACTAAGTCCGGACCCCAAAGTCTTGCCTCGCCAACTTCATCCCAACAAATTGGAGACCGACATTTTCTTCCGTACAATGCTTCATAGGGGGCCATCTCTATGCTAGATTGATAACTATTATTGTAAGCAAACTCCACCAGAGGTAAATGATCTTCCCATGATGCTTGAAAATCCATAACACATGCTCGGAGCATATCCTCCAGGATCTGAATAGTTCTCTCCGTTTGACCATCAGTCTGAGGATGAAATGCGGTACTGAAACTCAACTTTGACCTCAATGCTTCGTGCAATGCTCTCCAAAACCGAGAGGTAAACCGCGGATCTCTATCTGACACAATGGTAACCGGCACTCCATGTAATCTCACGATCTCTCGAATGTACAACTGAGCCAACTTTTCTAAGGAATACTTGATTGACACAGGTAGAAAATGTGCAGATTTAGTTAACCGATCCACAATCACCCATATCGCATCCATCTTCTTAGGCGTAGGAGGCAATCCGGTAACAAAATCCATCGAAATGCCTTCCCATTTCCACTCCGGAATCTCTAATGGTTGAAGCAATCCCGCAGGTCGTTGATGCTCCGCTTTGATTTGTTGACATGTGAGGCACTTGGACACAAACTCGGCAATTTCCTTTTTCATTCCATTCCACCAATATCCTCTCTTTAAGTCTGTTAGGATTTTGGTCCCAACCACAATTGCTAGGTTGATAAAGATGCAAGCACAAAATAACAATAATAGCAAGAACAATAAAAATACGAAACAAAATTGGAAAAACAATGAACACAAGAGATTTACGTGGTTCACCAACTTGGCTACGTCCACGGGCGACGGAGAATCAATCCACTATAATCAAGAAGAGTACAAGGAGAATCAAGGTGAAAACCTTTCACACAATCTCACAATCTCTCACAATACAATAGTGAATAAACAAACTTGTTTCTCTCTCTCAAGGCTGCAGGAGAAACAATGACAAAACACAATATTTATATCTAGGGCAAACTTGGCAAGTAATAACAATTCACTTGGCCGCACATCGTGCCCGCCCATGTCTCCAAAGAACCAACGCCGTGAGGCGCACGCCTCAAGGGTACCAGGCGCCCGCCTGGAATTGAGGTAGAACCACTCCAACCCTCGGCATACGATGCGGCCGCCTCACAAGGCTCATGCGGCCGCCTCAAGACCAAGATACCAGGCCATCCTCCTCGGCCACTGGTGCGCACGCCACGGCCAGATGGGGCGCCCGCCTCGGCCCCTTCAACCCACACAGCAGCACAGCAACACACAGCAACACAGCAATTGCAATCCTTGCCCAAGACCATTGCCTAAACCCATTTTGTCAATAATTATTGAGAGTCATCCCAACAATTCTCCACCTTGACGATCAATCCCGAAACAAGCTATCTCCAAGAGAACATCTCTATCTCCGCCGCCACGCCCCGAAGGGCATCAATGACTAGTAACACCCACTAAGTCCAAGAACTTCTTGAACTTAGAAATCGAAACCTTCGAACCCGGCTTTGTCAACATGACCGCCTCAGTTATAATCATAACATACCCAATACAACCATCACTGTTCTTGCCATACACAATGCCCACACAAGCATTTGAATACGGAACCCGTGACACATCATCTTTAGACTTGGGACTATCTAAAGAATATAACCATTCCACCTGGCAAGCACCATTGATATCTATCGCAGCCACAAGAATACCATCGACATGAACAAGATAAATCAATGTGCCAACACTACAACCCATCAAGTAACCACCAACATCCAATTTACTCCTAGCAAAACCAAGGGTAACAATAAAAGTGTCGAACCTTTTATACCACTGTCGAGTTGACTTCTCCAAATCAAACACGGACCTCTCTAACAGGCAAACATGATCCTTACCCTCGACAACAAACCCTTCAGGCCGGCGCATGTAGATCTCCACCTCAAGCAATAGATCTCGGATTGCCACAATGCTCAACAAGGCGTAAATACATGTGTGCATTACTACCGGTGAAATTACTCCATTGTAGTCTCCTTTGAATTTGTAGACCCACTTGCGGCTGACTAATCCCTTCTTTGGTGGAGGTCTATCAAATTCCCATGTCCGATCTTCCATAGTAACCAACAACCTTGCAGAAACAAAACACGACATAACTTCCTTGTAGAAGACAGCTTCATGCACATAAACAGATTTCGCAGCGAACAAGACATAAGCAACCATCTTCTCAAAGTCATATCGAACAGAAGTACTATCATTCCTTCTTCCCCTACCAAGATCACTGGTAGTCTCCACCTGCTTGTTGGTCTCCTCCTTCTGAACTGGAGCATCAGTCGGAGTCACTATATCAGACAAATCAACAAAGATCCAAGTCACGTTCCACCCCTTTTGAGTTATCTCCAACTAACTCCACCTATTTGTATACCCATTCTGCAGAACAATTCTTCTCATGGAGACGTAGAGCAACATCTCTACCAATCAGGAACTTAGACGCAATAGGATTCCATAACCGAAAACCACTCACTCCAGATATTTCTGTCAATCCCTTCAAGCCAATGTGACCCGATGTCATGTCCCATGGTTGAGTAACCTCCGCCTCAATCGTTGACCCCGTTGCAATAGACACATCACCAACAACCGTAGACCCAAGAAGCTTATACAATGTCCCCACCTTCTTTCCCTTCAATGCCACCAAGTCACCTTTAGTAGCTGATAATTCGCCATTCGCAATGGATAAACTATACCCAAGACTATCCAAGGTGCCTAGAGAAATCAGGCTCTTCTTCAGTTCAGGAACATACCTGACATTCTGCAATTTCCGCACTACTCCATCAAACATCTTAACCTTAATAGCCCCAATACCAACAACCTTGCATGCAGTATTATTCCCCAACAAAACTACTCCACCAGCAGCCTTATATGAACAAAACCATGCTCGATTGGGACTAATATGATAAGAACAACCCGAATCCAAAATCCAACTATCACGAACTTCGGTACCCGGATCACAAGCAGTAAGTGCATCACAGTCACTGTCATCACTGGTGTTTTCAAGCACCACCCCAACTTCACCCTTGGCCTTCGCGGTTGTACCCTGTCGGTTTGGACAAAACCTTCTAATGTGTCCCTTCTCCTTGCAGCTATGACATATCACATTCTTTTGCCATTCACTTGAATTTGATTGACCACCCGAATTCTTTGAATTCGATCCCTTCCCTGTCTTCTTACTGCTTTTAGCAATTAAGCCCTCACCTTGAGATTCAGCACTTGGGGAAGTCAAGTGCGTCTCAATAACCTCACGACTTAATAAAGCAGTCTTGATCTCTTCTAAAGCAATCTCTTCCTTGCCATACAAAACTGTCTCGCGAAAGTGCATGTATTCCGAAGGTAGAGAACAAAGCAATTTTACCGCCAATTGCTCATCATCAATCTCGACATCGACATTCTTCAAGTCCATGACCAAGCCATCAAACTCATCAAGGTGTTTCTCCAAGGACTCGCCCGATTTGAGTTTGCACTCCTCGAGTTTCTTCAATAGAAGCAACCTGTTACTAACACTCTTAGTCATGTACAATTGCTCAAGCCTAAGCCAAAGCCCTGCCGCAGTCTTCTCTTCCACAACCTCTCTCAATACCTCATCTTTGAGGCTCAATTGTAAGAGAGATAAAGCCTTCTCGTCCATGTCGTCAAACTGTGCATCCGTCAAGTTTGCCGGTTTCTTCGCCTTCCCAAGCAACGCCTTGACGTAATTTTTACCCACCAAGATTGCTCGCATCTTTACTTGCCATAGCCCAAAGTTAATCTTGCGATTAAACTTCTCAATCTCGTACTTCCCAGACATCGTTACCAATAAGCAATACAAGATCCACAAACCGGAGCTCTGATACCAATTGTTAGGATTTTGGTCCCAACCACAATTGCTAGGTTGATAAAGATGCAAGCACAAAATAACAATAATAGCAAGAACAATAAAAATACGAAACAAAATTGGAAAAACAATGAACACAAGAGATTTACGTGGTTCACCAACTTGGCTACGTCCACGGGCGACGGAGAATATATCCACTATAATCAAGAAGAGTACAAGGAGAATCAAGGTGAAAACCTTTCACACAATCTCACAATCTCTCACAATACAATAGTGAATAAACAAACTTGTTTCTCTCTCTCAAGGCTGCAGGAGAAACAATGACAAAACACAATATTTATATCTAGGGTAAACTTGGGCACAACAATTCACGGCTGCACATCAGGCCCGGCCCATGTTCCAGCAACCAACGCCGTGAGGCGCACGCCTGGTACTGTGCGCCCGCCTGGAATTGAGGTAGAACCACTCCAACCCTCGGCATACGATGCGGCCGCCTCACAAGGCTCATGCGGCCGCCTCAAGACCAAGATACCAGGCCATCCTCCTCGGCCACTGGTGCGCACGCCACGGCCAGATGGGGCGCCCGCCTCGGCCCCTTCAACCCACGCAGCAGCACAGCAACACACAGCAACACAGCAATTGCAATCCTTGCCCAAGACCATTGCCTAAACCCATTCTGTCAATAATTATTGAGAGTCATCCCAACAAAGTCTTGATACATTTTAGTACTCCCGGGGTGAACGGCAAACTTGGATTTGTGACCCTCTTCTAACACTTGTCTTTTGATTTTCGGAGACGAAGGAACACAAATTCGACCCCTGAAAGTTAAAATCCCCTCTTTATTCACTGAAAATTCACTGGCTTTTCCATCTTGCAACTTTTCTCGGATTTTCTTCAATTCCTCGTCATTCTGTTGGGCTTCCAAAAGATCTCTATACAAAGTTGGAATGGCTCTAACATTGGCAAATAACAAGTGACCCTTCACTTTCCGAGATCTCAAAGATGATAGATGAGCCTTACGACTAATAGCATCCGCTACCACATTCGCTTTTCCCGGATGATAAGAAATAGTGCAATCATAATCCTTCAAGAGTTATAACCATCTCCTCTGTCTGTTGTTGAGTTCCTTCTGGGTGAATAGGTACTTCAAGCTTTTATGATCCGTGAATATCTCAAATTTAGCTCCATATAAATAATGTTTCCACTTGTATAAGGCAAATACAATAGCTGCTAACTCCAAGTCGTGAGTGGGATAATTTTGCTCACGGTGATAATTTCCGTGAAGCATACGCAATGACTTTTCCCCTTTGCATCAAAACACACCCCAATCCTTCTTTAGAAGCATCACTATAAATGATAAAATCCTCGCATCCATCTGGCAAGGTAAGGATCGGAGCCGAAGTCAACCTCCTCTTCAATTCATTAAAACTAGCCTCACACTTCTCATCCCACACAAAAGGAACTTCCTTCCTAGTCAAACGAGTCAATGGCATTGCAATCCGTGAAAAGCCCTCAATAAACCTCCGATAATATCCCGCTAGGCCGAGGAAACTACGAACCTCTGTCACTGTTGACGGCTGCTTCCAGTTTACTACTGCCTCAATCTTCGAAGGATCTACGGTAATTCCATCACGTGATACAACATGGCCAAGAAAAGAAATCCTCTCAAGCCAAAACTCGCATTTGTTGAATTTGGCAAACAATTGTTTCTCCCGAAGCAAGGACAAAACGGTTCTAAAATGCTCTTCGTGCTCTTCCCGGGATTTCGAGTATACCAAGATGTCATCAATGAAAACCACCACAAAATTATCGAGATAGGGTTTGAAAATCCGATTCATCATATCCATAAACACAGCTGGAGCGTTTGTCAATCCAAAAGGCATCACAAGAAATTCATAGTGTCCATACCTCGTTCTGAATGCAGTTTTAGGGATATCCTCCGCTTTGATCTTCAACTGGTGATAACCACTACGCAAATCCAACTTGGAATAAATAACCGAACCCTGAAGCTGATCGAAGAGGTCATCAATGTGAGGCAACGGATATTTGTTCTTGATAGTGGCTTGGTTCAACAGCCTATAATCAATACACAATCGGAGCGTACCATCCTTCTTTCTAACAAATAATATTGGCGCTCCCCAAAGTGATACACTAGGGCGAATGAAACCCCGGTCAAGAAGTTCTTGCAATTGCACTTTCAACTCTTTAAGTTCCGCTGGAGCCATTCGATATGGAGCCTTAGAAATGGGAGAGGTACCCGGTACAAGATCAATACAAAACTCTATCTCCCTATCAGGAGGCATAGCATACTCTTCTGAAAACACATCACTGAATTCGTTCACAACAGGCACTTGTGACAACTCGGGAGATTTCTTGCGAATATCTACCGCATAAGCCAAATAACCCTCACACCCTTTTGACAACAACTTCCTAGCTTTTAATGCAGAGATCACATTTATACCAAACAATGATTTATCAGCATCAAAAACAAATATAGGCACATTAGGCATAGAAAAGGTGACGCGCTTCTTGCGACAATCCACCAAGGCATGACAATAGCTTAACCAATCCATGCCTAAGATAACATCAAAGTCCCGGATTGGTAGTTCTACCAAATCTACGGGCAACACATGACCACATATAAGCACTTCACAATCATGATATATCAGAGAAGATTCGAGGCACTCTCCTACGGGAGTAGACACCTCTAACACATAGGGCAACATCTTGGGCACTTTATGCAATGTGAATGCAAAATGAGGCAAAACATACGAATTAGACGACCCAGGGTCAATAAGGACACGAGCCCTGACCCCTGAGACAGGTACAATACCTCTAATAACTGCTGACGGATCTACTCCACCACGACCTAGGGCAAACACCCTACTCGGGACTCTCTCCTTAGGTTTTCCTTCCACATCCCTCTTAATACCACTTCTTGGTTGCACCCTCTGCGGTCTGCCACCCGCATCCGTACTCCGGATAAGCTTTGGACAATCCCTCCTATAATGTCCCATTTCACCGCAACTAGTACACCTTCCTTGCTTGGTCCAACAATTTTCTTCCACATGTCCACCCTTCTTACACCAATTACACACAACACCAACTTTATTGGTTGTCGGACGAGAAGAACCACCAACACTTCCTCCTTTAGCACCTCCAAGAGTTGGAGCTTTTGGTTGTCCCCGCTGTTGACCTGATCCCTGACCTGAGAACTTTGACCTGAATCCTCCACCATCATGCTTGCCTCTGTGTTCTTCGATATCATTCTCGATTCTGTAAGCCATGTTTACTGCCGCCTGATACGTGGGAAAATCATGAGTCAATAGCTGTTTCCTGAATTCTATCCTCAACCCCTTCACGAACCGATAAACTCTTCTTTATTCATCCGGTATAAGATGTGGACAATATCTTGCCAATTCGGTAAACTTCGATGAATACTGAGCCACGGACATTGTTCCTTGTTCCAGCTTTAGAAATTCCGCTTCTTTCTTATCCCTCGTCACCATTGGTATGAAATGCTCCCTGAAACTTCGAGTGAAATTATTCCATGTCTGTGGGGTATGCTGTCTTTCCCAACTTTCCCTGAGTATTTGCCACCAATGCTCAGCTGGTCCCTCGAGTTTGAATACCGCACAACGAAACTTCTCCTCATCTGAGCTTCCCATTGCCACAAAAATCTTCTCCATTGCTTCCAACCACCTCTCCGCTTTAACCGTATCCGGGTCTCCGTTGTAACTGGGTGGAGCCAACTTAACAAACTTTTCCAATCCATGAGCTTGTCTTCCCTCTTGTTGTTGTTGCTGACCTTGGCCTTGAGCCGCCATACTCTGAATAAAGGACCAGAACATGTTCATCAACTCCGAATTCGGATCCCCTCCGGATCCCCGCATCCGGATCTCCTTCCCCCTTTGCTTTGCCCTTTACCGCTCGCCCATCACATAATTCCCTGCATCAAACACTCGACATCAGACATCACACTCCCCCTTAGACTCGACTTCTACCCTTGACATCTAACCTTAGCTCTGATACCTGTAAGTGCTCCAATTTGAATTGGTAGCTTTTTCGTTAGAAAGTTAACGAAAGTTTTAACATTTCTAACATTCCTAACAAACCCTAACCTTTCTAACAAAGTGAGGGTAAAGTGGGCATTGCCACTTAAGGTTAAGCCTAGAAAAGAATCTCAAAAGCCAAAAACCAAAGATAGAAACTGGCTGAACAAAAACCGGCCGATTAATTTGAATTTTGAAAAGATTTTTCTTCCCCGTCCAAAGCCCGGAGCCGTAATTAATGAACAAAGGCACGCCGACGATACCCTCCGCGCGGACATGATTGAGGATTTCAGAGGGCTATAAATTGAACCCTCCTCTCTCGCCTTACGTAACACAATTTGATCATAGCAACGAAGTTCTCAAGCGAAATATAGAGAGAAAACGGTGGGAATCCCTTGATTGCCACCATTTTCTCTTGAATCTTTCCCAATCTCACTCCAAACACAAATCCAAACATCAAACCTTGATACTCCTCAAGCCAAACACCAAATCTTGATACTCCTCAAGTCAAATTCCAAGCCTAGGAAGATAGGGTGTCACCATTGGTAAAGCCCTCCTTCTCAAAACCCTAAAATTCACTTTTGACTTCTTGTTCATCTTGTTCTTCTTACTTGGATCTACTTGATGTTTAGTTTAACTTGAGTTTTGACCCAAGATGGTCATCTTGAAGTTCATCTTCATGAATGACCATCTCAAATGGTCTATATTTTAAATCTCTAAATTGATTTTTTCTCTTTAATTCCATTTCTACAAAATATCCCCTTTCCCTTTGCAAAGGACATGTTTAAACCCCATAAATTCCCCAAGGATGACTTGAATATGATAACCACTCAATAAAAGTAGTGGTATCAAGTCTAGGGATGAAAATGGGGTGAACATAGATGCAAATCCCCCAAAAATCACATTTTCCCTCAAGAACATCTTGCTGTCCAGTAGCATTGTTCTGAGACCTCAGTCTATTTTATTATTTTTTGGACCCAGTAAAACTTGGAATTGGGTGTTGACTACAAAACACTTTTTGTAGCCAACATCCAGATCTTTCCAGACATATTTTTATTTTATTTTTTGAGTAAGTAAAACTCCTTTTTTCAATTTTTCTTTTAGAGGCCAGTTCATCAGCTTCTGGAAATCCAGATTTCACATCTGAGATTTCCAGAAGGTTTTGACCCCTCAAATTACTTCCAAAATGTAAAGTTTCTTTGCAGAAACCCTATTTAGGGTGTTTTAAGCAACTTTCATTCTCGGACTTTCCCCAGATTCTGAGGTTTTGAAGCCTTTAAGTCCATTTCAAAGTCAAGGGTCAACTGCCTTCTTTCATTCTGGCAGAATTGCTTTTCAAATCCAAAAATCTTTTGAGTGCCAAGACTCAACCCAAAAATTCTCCAAAAAATCATGGGATCAGTTTAAAGTCTTAAAAAGAGATCCCAATTTTCACTTTTCCCAGTTTCAAATTATTTTGGTCAAAACACACACACACACACACACAACAAAAGGATTTCAAATGTTTGGAAGACTCGTTTTGCGAGGCGCGTCGGGTGCACACTAACGTCCTTCCCGACGCGTAACATGACCTCCGAACCTAAATCTCTGATCTCGGGCTTTTTTCAAAGTTTTGGCCCTTAAAATAAAAATGGCGTGGCGACTCCGTTTTAATGGCAACATCATCACAGTGGCGACTCCGCTGGGGATAAACAAGTTTTATCTTTTCAAAAAAAAAAGAAAAACTTTTGAGGGTCAAGCTTCCGTCCCGACATTTGAAATCTTTTGTTGTGTGTGTGTTGATTTTTGCACAGTTTTCGTGTTTGTTTTTGGCCGCCTCGGAAAAGTCAAAATTTTGACTGTCGGAACAATGTCCCTAACTGTCGGAATTTTTGTGCTTATGTGCTTATGTGTTCATAAAATTTTCAAAAAAAAATTTTCAAAAAAAATTTTCAAAAAAAAAATCATGCATCATGCCTTTTTAAGACACATAAAAAAAATTTCCTATTTTACTCAGAAAAAGAATATAGACTGCTTGCACACTACGCGCACGTGACCGTACACTGCACACTACGTCCTTAACCCGGGAAAATCCTTGTCGCGGTCCGTTTGGTCTTATTACGCCTCTCGGATGAGCACAGGACTACCCAAACATCCCATGGAGCCTCGTGTCGACCATGCACTTGTCCGTGACACACTTTGTCCGAGACCCGGTTGGTTTTTAGTCCGGTCTCGTGTCATGCCCCCGTCTCGTGTATAGACCTTTCCTTTCAAGCCTTTGTCGGCATACCGACTCAATATCTTTCGGGACCCTAATCGCCGGTTCTCGCCGGTTTTCCGCCGCAGACTTTGACCAAGATATTGACCGGCGCCTTGACTTCGGCTCGATCGGCACAAATTATACACCGACTCCCAAAGATTGACACCGAGTCATCAAGGATTAATGAATCTTCCATGCCTGATTACGGCTTAACCGACGACAAGTCAAGATCAATTGTGGACGCTTATCGGTCCAAATCATGCCGACTTTTCGTCGAGCTCCTCGGACATGATCTTGACTTTCGACGTCGCCTTTGTCCGTAATTTACATCGAATGCTCGTTAAGACTCGATTACCCGCCGACTTTTAGGATCGTTTTCTTTCGGTCGGTGGGACCCGCTTGCCCCATAGGACCCTCGCCCGGGCCGGCCCACCCCGGGAGGTCGAAATACGTGTGGAATACGAGGGGCTTATAGACGTAGTGACGGGGCCCACTGATCCAGAATCGAGTAGTTTGCAAAAAAAAAAAGAGCAATCTTTTCCAACCGATTAGGTTAATAAAACGTGTTTTAAGTAAACATGAACAAATAATTGCATGTTGCACGAGCCTTGAGCCCAAACACCTACCTGTAAGTACCCCAATCTGGATCACTCCCTTTCAAACACCCGGGAAACACCGCAGACTCATCCACGCAGTCTCAGAGACCTCTCTCACTCAAAACCCTCTCAAAACCCTCTCAAACCCCCAACCAAACCAGGAGGAGCCTTTCTCGGGATAAAAAGGGACAAAAGGACCTTTTGGGAATTTTCAGAAATCGTAGCAATTAAGGTCCGTACGGACCTCTTTGTTTCAATGATTACTAAATCCCCTTAAAGTCCACAATATTCCCTCAAATCCCGGGAGAAATGATGGTTTCCATGCAGAGTTGGTCCGTACGGACCTCTTTGCATGCAAGATGGTCCGTACGGACCTTATTGCTCAGGGAACATCATCATTCCCAAATATTCTCCATCATTGCATTCCCTCAAATCGAGGAAAACCAAAATTCGGACAACCAAGAAGGTCCGTACGGACCTCTTTGCTCCGAAATTTTTACTATAAATAGAGGGCTCCCCCTCCTCATTTTTTCACACCTCCCACTTCTCTCTTCCTCCCTAAGCCTTCTCGGCTCCCCTTCTAAGACCTTTCGAGGCATTCCCGCCCTTCGGATCCTTCCGAGGCCTTCCGAGCCCCCTCGAGGTGCTCCGAAGCCTCTCCGAGCGCTCCCGAGACGCTCCCGCGCTGCCCCGAGGCACTCTCGAGGTACTCGAGGCCCCTCGTGGTACTCCGAGGCCTCGTCCCGGTCTTTCCCTGTCCCGGCTCTTTCCGACTCAACCCGACGATCCCCAACCACGCCGAAACTCTGCCCGAGTGACTCTGCCACCACAACGCACGCCGAACCTCTCGCCCGAGTGATTCCGACGATCCCCACGCACGCCGAATCCTCTCGCCCGAACGCAGCCTACAACCTCAACTCACGCCGAAACTCGTCCGCACAACCGGCATCCCCGAAGCAATCCGAACGCTACTCCGACCTCAAACACTATTCCCCTGCGGAAGACAGACACGAACCAATATTGGTAAGGCTTCCTTCCTATTCTATTTCAATACATTTCAATACAATGTAGACATCCGATACAAAGATGCATTTTTAAAAGCACACACACACACACACAACTTTTTAAAGGATATTAGGGGTATCCGAAAGACTCGTTTTACGAGGCTACTCGGGTGAGCTCTAATATTCTAATATTCTCTTCCCGAGGAGTCATCTCGACCTCCGAACTCAAAATCTCATCACACAAAAACAGCTTTAAAATTTATCTTTAAACCGATGCCCTTTTTCAATGTTTTGGGCTTAATAAAACGGCGTGGCGACTCTACAAAGCAAAACACGGCGAGACACCTCCAACCTCGCAAACGCTAAGACGGAATAAGCCGATGCCGGGCGCGATTGTGCCGCTCTGGATCCGGGCGAACATTCCCGAATGACGAACAAATGCGCGAGATGCACGGGGCCCTCGCGCGAGCCGGATCCCTGGGTAATTTCGCTTGGCGACTCATTGGGAATTTTGTTTAAAAAACTTTTAAACAAAACAAAAGATTTTTAAAACAATGATGAGGGTCAAACTTTCATTTTACCCCTTCCTTTAAACTGTTGTGTGTGTGTGCACGTGCTTCATTTTTATTTTACAAAAAAAATAAAAATACAAAAAAAAAATGCATCAATATACATCTCGCGCATACATTTAAAATTCTTCAAAAATTTCTATTTTACTCGTAAAAGAATTTTAGAGACCGCACACTACGCGCACTGCCGCCTCGGTTACACCGCACTCTACTCACACCGCCGCCTCGGTTACACCGCACACTACGCGCACCGCCGCTCTGGATACACCGCACACTACAACCCTTAACCCGGAGTGGTCTCGCTGCAGTCCGTTTGGTCTTCCTAGGCCTCTGGCGCGCACGGGATCATTCCAAACATCCCATCCTAGCCAAGCGTCAACCCCGCACGTTTGAGTCTTGAGTCACACTCGCCCGTACTCGGTTGGTTTTTACCTAGTCCAGGTGTCATACAAACTGGATACATATACCATGCCGGCCATTTTCTCGAGTCAAGGCTCGAACTCAAGATCCTCGCGCAAGCAAAGCGACGAAAGGTCATGCTAAAATCTTGACTCGATCTTGATTTCCGGCTACACCTGCACGATGTTCCGTCCCGATATACATCCATGCTCACATGACACCATGTCATCACGCTGATACGTCGCCCATGACAATATGACCCACCCAACGCCTAACGTCACGTATCCCTTGCGCAAGCAAGGTAAAGAGAGGTCATGCCGAACTCTCGACTCCGATCTTGACTCAAATGCCGGCCGGCTCGGTTCACTATTCACATGGCTAACGCATCAAAACGAACATGACAGCTCGGTCCTTAGGTTCGATTTTTCTTTAGGCCGGTGGAAACCGCTTGCACTATAGGACCCTCGCCCGGGGCCGCCCACCCCGGGATGTCGAAATACAGTGCAAAACGAGGGGCTTATAGCCGCACGTATGGTCTCCATCGACCCAGATCTAGCATAGTTGCGAAAAAGAAGAGCAATCTTTTCCAACCTACCTAGGATTCTCGAGAAAACATGTTTTAAGTAAATTAAAACAACAAAAAAAAATCAAAAATAAAAGAAACGGAAACCGCATGCCACGTGAGCTTTCCCCTTTTATCCCGTTAGACCATTCCCGTGTCTAAACCTTGCCCGTCACCCTCCAGCCTAACCGAGAGTGGTCGAGAGTACCCGGAACCCGTCTCCTGTCAAAACAAAGAAGGTCCTACCTCCTTCCCACTCCGTCACCAGACACCCGTCAAATCCCCATGGCCAAGTCGGATAACAAGGATGAGAACGGACCTTACCCCCAAGAAATTTCCCAACACCGGAAGAAGCTCGGGCAGTGTCCTCACGGCTATTGAGAAACGCCAAGGTGAGCAACAAGCTCGATCGAAGGTGCCATGCACCACTTCGGAACCTTAGCCACCCAACTACCCTGGGCTTCCTAAGTCGTGACGGCTCCTACAAACTCTAACGTCTCTCATTGTCTTCCCGTAAGTCAACCCGTTACCCTCGTACGAGCCATGCAGCTTGGCGACGTAAGGCCACAAGACCTTCCACAGAAAGCTTGCCCATCCAGCCTCCCGAGGTCCCGGCACCACCGCCGAACAACGAACACATCCGTGGGACGCTCGCGACAGGTGCTTGTCCTGGAAATGGAATTCCAGTGATGCAATGAACGAGGGCCGTCTCGACGAAAGAAGAAGCTATCTTCTCAACAAAAACCGAAAAGAGGTATGAATCCGGTGATCCCACGCCGGAACCCTCGAGAACCCTCGTGAAAGTTTGACTACTATGTCATCTACTCCAAAGAAATCTCCCCGCCTAGTTCTCGCACTGTGGCCACGGCAATGTTTGCTCCATGATCAGCCGGGACGAAGCTTCGCACCGCCACCGAAGGCCCGAAGGTCCGTATAATCCAACCCCGTCTTGGGAAGATCTCAAAGCCACTATTGATGCTTCAAGAAAAGCCATGACAAAGGGAACGAATTGAAATGCGCAGCCGGCCTTACGCCAATCAGCTCCTCCCACTCCGTAAAACGGGAGAGACAAGCAAAACCACAAGTCCAGAGGTGAATGTTCCGACACGTTCCTGGCCAAATCCCAAATAATCCTCCACGGACAGACAAAAGGCCGCCATACCCGAGCCACGAACCGAAAAGGGACCCTACGCCAAAGAAGCCGAAACCCCGGACCCAAAGGTCGAAGATCCCTGCCTTGACACGCCTCAAGCGCACTCAAAGCAACATCTCACTCGGTCCTTACTCACTTCATCTTACCCGCACAAGCTCAAGTTGGAAGAAAGCTCGGCCTGCACCATGGTTCCCATCACAAGAATACCCGATGAAGCAGCCGATGATTGGCAACGTCAATTACAAAGAATATCATCACCTTCACGTAGCTCGATCTTCCAAAATTTGGGGCCGACCACAACGAGCCTCTCTACATAACAGCTCAACCGGACGAGCGCCGTCTCCTCGGGTGTTGGTAGATGGGGATCATCCATGAACGTCCTTCCACCCAAAATGATGGATTTGCTAGGGATCAAAGCAACCGATCTAAAACCCTCGACTCGTGCAATCAAGGCATACGACTCAACATCCCGCCCAGCCTTGGGAATAGCCACCTTGAACCTTTGGTTTGGAAAACAAATGGTCCCGACAGACTTCCAAGTCATCGACATCCCGATCACATTCACCGCCATTTTGGGACGCCCTTGGCTACATCGTATCAATGGGGTGGCATCCACTCTTCATCGGGCGTAAAGTTCGTCCAAGGAACAGATATGACCATCATCTACGGCGACAAAGATAGTCACCGAAAGGACCGATACCAACGGCGTCCCGGTCTTAGAAATCAAACCCGACGATGATGGCATGATGTTAACAGGTTCACCATCGAAAGCCCAAAGGCCCAAGTGTGCCACATAGACCGCCTTTGATTTGGGACAAGATCCTCCCCCGATGAAAATGATGAAGCACATGAACTACATCCCGGGCTCGGTTTGGGAAAACGCCATCGTGGCACTCACATCGTATCATCAATATCAAAGAACAATACCCCGCACGGCCCGGGATACTCTCCTACTCCCGAACACATTGCGGAGGACAAGCGAGCCGCACGTAAACGCTCCACGTATAACAAAAGAGGCTTGCACGCAATCTCCGATCTTCGTCCTTACAGCCTTCGACATGACCAAGTACTTCACAAGGAAGGCCGGCAACTTGGAAGAAGATCCGTAAAAAGGAACAGAGCCGATCGCCGCCAAACAAAGCCGGCCGACAACCATGGACAAGCTCCAGCCAGTAACCTCGGCAAGATTCAGAGGCCTCAAGCCAAATCCCGTCCGAAGAGCATTCCTCGACACACCGCCCTCGCCGGATCCACAACCACCACTATTCACAACGAATTTTGGTTCAAGAAAACCCCTTTGGCGTAAGAAATCGAAAAACTCTCTCGTCAACACTCCCGCCTTCAACAAGCGGGACGAGTCCGCATTCGAGCTAGCAATGCCCAAGACAAAAGCAAGAGACTCCGCAGACGATGCTTGGGACGAGCCACCGCTCCACCTCGCTTCTTCAAAGAAGAAATCGAGATGCCGGATCTAATCGATTTTGTTTCGATAACTCTGTGATAGCAATGATCGGGAACGGTGACATAAAGCCTTTCAAGCCCCATCTCCTATCAAGCTCATTGCCACTCAATAATCGGGCCACATTCTCCGACCTACCGCCAAAGAAAAAGGACATGATCGAACAACTTGGTCCGACCCTCGAGTCCTAGAGTCTAGTGTCAAAACTCATCCCGAGTCCATTAGCTTTGAATTTGAGTCTCTCGAGTCATCTCGATGGCCTCACGCCGTAAGATTACGAACTCATTGCCAATAATGTATTCCCGTATGCTCTTAATGAATGCTTCGATCTTTCCGAGTATCCTCTCATTGCATCTTTAACAACCGATAAATTAACTAACACACAAACAAGCTAATAACGATTCACTTGATAAAGAAGCGTACACATTAAACGAACAATACATTAAGCACATCTTTAAGCATGTTGTCAAACGAGAGAAAACCGGGCCCAAGCCGCCGAGGAGGTTTTAACCAAAGTGAATTTGGGAACCGCCAAGAGCCAAAAGAGACGCAAATCGGAAGTTTCTTCACCGGCACAGAGCAAGACGCATTGATCGCACCGCTCAAAGAGTTCGTGGACGTGTTCGCTTGGTCTTACCGAGACATGCCCGGATTAGATCCTAACATTGTGGAGCACCGGATTCCCTTAAATCCCGAGGCTAAGCCCATCAAGCAAAAGCTACGCCGAATCAAGCCGAATGGTCTTTACAAGTCAAAGAGGAGATCGAAAATGCTCCGTCGGCTTCATCGTGGTGATCGAGTACCCCACATGGCTCTCCAATATTGTCACGGCCACCAAGGCCAATGGAAAAGTACGCCGTTGCGTGGACTTCCGAGATCTCAACAAAGCAAGTCCCAAGGACGATTTTTCCACTACCCAACATCGACATGTTGGTAGACACTACGCCCAATTTCGAAGTCAAGTCCTTCGTGGACGGTTTTGCCGGCTACAATCGATCAAGATGGCCGAAGAAGACCAAGAAAAGACAAATTTTCACAACCCCCTCGGGGGGAACCTACTGCTACACGCAATGCCGTTCGGACTAAAGAACGCTGGGCTACTCTACCAACGGCAAAGAACCGCCCTCTTTCCACGATATGATCCACAAAGAGATCGAAGTGTACGTCGATGACATGATCGTTCACTCAAAGGGATCGATGGACAACACCTCACTGCACCCGAGGAAATTCTTCAATCGCCTCCGAAAACACTCAATGAGGCTTAACCCCGCCAAATGCACATTTGGGGTTAGCCGAGGCAAGGTTTTGGGATACATGGTCACCGAGAGAGGCATCGAGGTGGATCCTCAAAAGATCAAAGCTATCATCGAAATGAGACCACCGCAAACTCGCATGCAGGTGAAAAGCTTCATGGGCCGCCCGCAATATATCGCCCGCTTGGTCAACCAATTGACCTCTATGTGCGAGCCAATCTTCAAGCCGATGAAGAAGAACGCCGACATCGAATGGAACTCGAATGCCAAGATGCCTTTGAAAAATAAAAGCATACCTTGTGAGTCCTCCGATTCTCTCGTCCTCCCCACGAGGAAAAGCCACCGTTGCTATACCTAATCGTGACCGACACCGCAGCTTGGAGCCATGCTCGTCAAGAAAAGAAAGAGTCACGGGTCGAAAACGCCATCTACTTCGCCGCCGAAAGTTTCAAGGCAAATAACTCAACTACTCGCCTCGAGAAAACCTCGCGCAGCCTGTATGGGTTGTCGGGAAACTACGACACTACATGCAGCACACGCACACTTGGTTTCCAAAATGGACCTGGGCCAAGTACCTCTTCGACAAACCATCTCTGCAATGAGGCTCGCCAAATGGTCTTTCTTCCCGGCGGAATTTGACATCAAGTACGTAAACCAAAAATCAATCAAGGGACGGGCCATGGCCGAACAACCGGCCGATTTCCCAACCGACGAGGCTCGAGGCCCCGAACCACAATTTCCGCACGAGGGAATCTTCGCAATCGAAGGCGAAAACCGATGGCAACCGTTCTTCGACTGAGCGGCCAACCAAAAGGGAAACGGCATCGGTATGCTCTTGGTGGATCCCAAGGACGAGCACACCCCAATTGCTATAAAGCTCAATTTCGAGGTAACCAACAATGCCGCCGAATATGAAGCTCGCGCCGCTGACTACAAGCCGCACTCGAGAGGAATGTCCGTAAACTCGAAGTTTATGGGACTCACCTTGATCATCAACCAAGTCTCCAACAAGTGGAAAACCATGTAGACCCGGCTTGCAAAAATACCATGCCCGCATGTAGGATCTCATCACACAATTCGAAGAGGTCACCTTCCATTACTTGCCAAGAGACCGAAACAGCTTTGCATGCCTTAGCCACCTTGGCCTCCCTTGTGGAAATCCCCGAAGGAAAAGCAATCAAACCCTTCAAAGTCTGACGAAAGGAAATTCCTCGCCACCGTCATGAGATCGAACTGTAACCTAAGCCCGTCAATGAGCCATGGTACAACCAGATCTTCCAATACCTCAAGAACGGGAAACCGCCTTCATAAACAAGGAAGGTCAACACACGTAAGGGGTCAAAACCAAGAGCATCATGGCCCTAAAACGCCTAGCCTCTCACTTCGTCATCCTCGGGACATGTTATACAAGAAACGCTACCACGGGCCACTCCTACGCCGCGTCGCCCAAGAAGAAGCGAACAAGTTCATGAACGAAGTCCACAATGGGGCTTGCGGTCCCCACATGAATGCCAGCAGCCCCGATGCAAATCATTCTCAGATGGGCTACTACCGGATCTCCATGGAGGCAGATTGCATCCACTTTGTCCGAAGCCGCGACAAGTGCCAACGGTTCTCCAACCTCAATCATCTCGCCCCACGATCTCTACCGCATGACTACACCTTGGCCCTTTGCCACTTGGGGAATTGACGTCATCGGGAAAATCGCTCCGCCAGCAAAGAATCGGTCACGAGTTCATCTTAGTAGCCATCGACTACTTCACCAAATGGGTCGAAGCCAAGTCCTACAAGGTACTCACCTCCAAGAAGGTCGCACATTTCCTCAAGGAAAACATCATATGCCGATACGGCATCCCAAATGAGGTCATATCGTACAACGGCTCACACTTCGAAGGGGAATTTGACGCATCGTCCGGGCTGAATTCAAGATCACACGCCACAAATCTTCTCCCTACCGGCCACAAACAAACGGCGCCGTGGAAGCAAAGAAACAAAACCCTCGAACGGATCATCCGAAAATGACCACCCGAGGACGAGATTGGCCCGAGAAGCCGCACCTTGCACTTTGGGGCTACCGCACATCGGGCCGTAATGCCCACGGAGAAACCCCATTTGCCCCGACATACGGGATGGAAGCAAAGCCCTTCCCATCGAGCTAGAAATTCCCTCACTCCGAGTGCCGCTGAAAATGACATCAACGAAGTCGAATGGCTCCGAAGCCGACATGACGAATTGGCTCGCTAGACGAGCGACGACTAAAGGCCATGGAACACGTCCGAGCCTATCAAAGCAGATGGCTAGAGCTTTCGACAAGAAAGTCAAATCCCGAGACATCGTGGAAGGTGACCTCAGACTCAAAGAAAAGCCTCCCACTCGAACCAACCCACTCGGGAAAATGGGAACCCACATGGATCGGCCCTTTCGTGGTTCAAAAGATCTTCTCCGGAGGCGCCATGAAGCTACTGTACCTAGACGGCAATCCCTTCATGAATCCAACCAACGGAAGCAAACTTCGCAGATACTTCGCCCGAAGAAGAACAATCTGTGCATCTCTTGGCACTCCATGTAGTGTCGAACTACGTGCACTGAGCCCTCTAGTCCGGGGAACGTAGGCAACCTTAATTGGTCCGGTCTAAAAATACACAAAAAGTCAAAAGTTTGAATGTCAATCAAGACCTCCATCAAGCTCCGCACTTTTCAAGAACACGCCCCAAAGCTAGCCACCTTGACCAAGTCAAACGACGGCGGCAACATCAAAGGACATCCGAGGGTCACTCAAAGATCAAACGACCGACTCATGTCTACTTCCAAGCCAGGCTTGTCTTCGCCCTCACGCGCTTCAAAAAAAAAAAAAAGAGCTCGAGCAAGGGCTCACAAAAAAAAAAGAGCTCGAGCAAGGGCCCACAAAAAAAAAACAAAAAGCTCAAAGCGTAAGCCGCGAAATTGAGGTCAAGAGCCCGACGCCAACAAGAGGCAAGGAAGCTACGAAAAGGACCGTCAAAACGACTTGTCAAGGGAGCATTCAACCTCTCGCCCAAATACAAAGCCTCAAAGAAAGGGGATTGCCGCTGTGGCCTGCATCGCTTCAAACCCGCGAATGAAATGTAAAAGTCCAAAGATGGACGCCGACAAAGTGCACAATGTAGCAAAGGCAAACAAGAGATCTTGCGTCTCGACAAAGCTTTAAAAGTAAATCACAAATCACTAATCGGTTACAACATTTCTTGATGAGTTCAAGCACGGTCTACTCTCAAGTTCACAACATGCTAAAAGACAAATTTTAATACATTTAACTAATAATGTGTTTGCAATGCAATGAATGGATACCTAGGAGGTCATTCCGCGCCATCTCGCGCTTGTCCCCTCGCCATTCTTTCCTTTCTTCCTCGTCCCCGGCGAGTCTTCTTTCGCTCCACGTGAACCAACTCGCGTCTCTCGCCCGAGATCCGGGGTCCTCCCCGTAGAGTCAAACAATCCAAGAGCTCTCGTGGCTTCATTCGCCCGTGCTTCGGCTCGGATCTCCTCCTCAAGCGAGTCCGTAAAGAGGACCTCTCCCCGTCGCCGGTCAACTCTAGTCTCGTAGTCAAACAAAGCGTCTCCCGTCACATCCAAAGGGTCGACTGTGCTTCGGCACTCCTAAGGCAATAGCTACTACGGCAACCGGTCCTGTAATCGCTGCACGCCTCGTTCTCCAAGACCACCTGGGATCGCCCAACACGCCGCTCATACCAAAGCCGTATACCGAGTCGTCAACACGACACTCTCCCGACGCCTAAGGAGTACCACAGAGGGAAAGCGGAATACTTCCATACCCTCGTACAATACAAGAAGGCACCCGAGCCGCCATACAAAGAGGAGCTATCTCCGCAGAGAGCAAGGTCATCCTGCACTCAACAAAGGCTCCTCGCTTCATCCCAAACCGCCGGAAACAAGCGACGGAATATAGAAGGAGGACCAAGACAAACCTCGGAACTCGACAACGTAGGACCCTTCCCGCAAGATCCTCCCGGTCTCAATCCTCCAGGCGGAACCCACCAATGATCTCGATGCGTACCAAGCCGTGCCATCCATCTCTCCCACGCGGATCGATCCATATCCAACACAAGAGGTCGCCGAGCAAATGACCACGGGCTAAACGACGCCTGAGCTCTGGCATGGCCTCGAAGTCTCTCTCGCAGCCCACAAGGTGAGCAAAGCGGGGCTTCCCCTCTCATAAAACGATCCCCGCCGCCAGACGGCCGATACCATGAAGAGTCTCCCCAAAGACCAACGGGACAATATCCTCTCCACTGCAGCGTCTCTACCACATCTAGCAAAGCGCCATCACAAATGCCAAGGGAACCGACCATGTAAAAGCGTCGCCATCACGCACAAGGCAAATACATCCCAAGAGACGTCACTCTCATCATCAACCATGAACCGCTCCGGCAGCCTCGAAATGTCGATATGACCCGAATCAAGGATCATGCCTCGCACTTCTTCCAACGAAGTACGAAGAAAGTCTCGCAAGCTTCACGCTCACCGCAAAGACCACCAACCAAAGGAAGCGAGATGGCCTCCACCTCCGGTCCTCCAATCAAAGCCCGAAAATCTTCAAAAGTGGGCACCATTTCATTGTAGGAGAAACAAGACACGTGCCTCCTAACATCCTGTAACTTCGCGGCAGCTCCGCAACAAATCCCAATCAGAACCAACTCCTTAAAAGACCAAACCGAGCAAAGACGAAACCTTACCTCGAAAGCCCGTCTCTCGATGCCTCATACGGCGCCGCATCCACGTTTTCAATCTGCTCAAGGAAGTGTGCTTGCCTCTCCTCACGAAAGCCTCGGCAAAATTCTAGGGACATACGAAGAATCCATGGCAAAAATGGAGGTTCCTAGAGAAAATGGGGAAGAAAGCTCGAAAATGGCCGCAAATGGGGAAATGAGGAAGAACCGTGCACCGGAAAGCATTTATGTCCTTCCCAAAGCAAGGTTGGTCCGTACGACCTCTTTTGCATGCTAAGTATGTCCGTACGGACCTCCTTGCAAATGTAACCCATTTCCCGTAAAACAAGATAAAACCACCGTCCTCAAGAAACCTTGCTCCAAACAACCCAAACACTGCCAAAGCCATTTCCGCAAACCAAACACTACCCACAAACGCACTCTCACTCACGTGGCATGTACAAAAATAAAAATAATAATAGCAACAATTTCTAGGACAATTCCCTGAATCACAAAAATAAATGACATTACATCTTAAAATAAAATACCGTTTGCCATGCAAATACATGTGTTTTATTACAGTACCCAAAATGTCTGTTGCTAAAAAAAAAAAAAGAGAGAGGGATATGAAAAGAGGGAAAGCAAAATGAATACTACTCGTAATCCTCATCATCATCCTCCTCGCCAAGATCCTCCAAAGAAAAGTCGGGCATCCTGGCCGAACCCCGCCCCCGTCACATCCTCCTCGTCTGAATACCGAGCACCCGCCCCGAGGCTCCCACGAGAAGTACTCGAAGGATCAAATCCGGCGAAAGGATCAAAGAAAGAAGGCTCGAGGAACCCTCACTCCCGTGCGCCGTGGCGGAGGCATGAACCGATAAAAGGGCCGCTCCTCGAAGGCCCCGCAGCCTCCCGAAGAAGTCCCGCATCCATGCTATGCCGCCCTCAAAGGCCCTCCCGCTGCGGCTCCGCTCGGCTCTAGGCGGAGGAACGCTCCACGTAATGCCTCAAGGCATAGGCTCGTACGCCGGCACACGACGCGAAGACCGACAGACACCTTCGACGCCATCTTCTTAGCGAAGGAGCGCATCGCCACGTAACGGCGAAGTCGCATATCATAGGCTCTCCCGGGACTCCGCACCAACAAGAAGCCAAGGAAACGCTCATCAAATGCGCTTATACTCAACAACAAAAAGAGAAAAAAAAACGCGTAAAAGATGCCAAGATGGAAAAGAGTCGCACACTCACCGATCTGTCTGGTCCACTCAGTATGCAAGCAGAGCTCAAGCCCGAATGGGCATGCATACCCTCCTCCTCGATCCGTCCCCGCGGACGCACGTGAAATCCGGTCCCGCAGATCGGAACCTCGGGAGCCCGCGGGCCGCCTCTCTCCCGCGCGCACTGGGCGTCCTCGCCTTCCTCCTCACGAAGGCCCCGTACTCCTCGCCGAACAAGATTGAACTCCGGCACCGACACCGCCAAGATACTCTCTCGAAGTCCAAGCACATCCATGTCCCGGAATCAAGCATCCCAAAGGGAGGGTCCCTGAGCCACGGGAAGCACACCGGGCCATGCCGCTGTAAGACTCGCTTCCCTGTGTACATGGCGTCACAAGTCAAGCCTCGCAAAGCATCTTCCGCCGCATTGTCACTCCTGAGCCCTCGAACTCATCCCCTCATACCGAGCCCACGGGAACAGAACGAACCCTCACGGCTATCCCGCTCCAAACGCTCCCGCACATCCCCGTAGGGCGATGGTGAGCTTCCCCCGCCGGGTCCTCCTCTTCCTCGCCGTACGAGCCCATCCCAAAGATAGCAGGTACGCAAAGCAATGTACTCTGTGATCCCTATCCCACGGGAAGCACCGGAAAACCTCATAAAACCACACCCGCGTGACAAAAACAGAGAAGGCTCACAGTAAAAGACAATGGAGAAATGACAGATCGCTAAATCAAGAAAAACAAAGAATAAACTCATACCTCCAAAGCAAAGTCAAAGCAGCCAACGAATCGCCACCCCTGCTAAACCGGTCCAAGGAGAAGTAGAGCTCGCCCAAGCCTCGCTCGCCCCAAGCAATGTCGCACTTATCCAGATCGCTCAAGCTCTCCAACAGAGCAAAGGGAGCTGCGGTCGCGTGGTTCGAGAACAAAGTCTCTGGACAAAGGCATACCACAAGAAGGAGCGCGCCAACCGCTCCGTCTGCCACCTGGCCGGTACTCTGGATGTAGGCCCCAATACCGGCCGTGATCCTCATCTCTACGTCGCCGTACAAGATCCCTGTGCCCTCGCGAGGACGAGGCTCAAAGCCCAAGCAGCTGTCAAGACATCATCGAGATCATGTCTCTCCACCTCACAGCCCCCTTTCAAGGAGAGCCCGTAATAGCAAAGAAAATCAGCTGGCGTCACTGTACCTCGCCCCAAACTGTGTGGAAGGTGCGGGTGGTATCCCACCAATACTCGGATAAACCCAGAAGACACTCTTGTTCTTCCTCGTGTCGACACTCCACCTGTGTTCTCAACGAACACACCTAGGCCAGAAGCATAAACCAACCTCCGGGACTCGGCCTACCGCCCACGGAAATATCGTGCATCCGTCGCCATAGCTTCCACAAATGTACTCTCGAGCGATCCCCGAAGTCTTCATCCTTCGCCTTCCCCGCCGTAAGCTCCCGCATCCCGCAGTAAACACAAAGAAAGGTACGTCAATCACAAAGATTTAATATAAAGGCACATATAACCCGTCACAAAACACGGCACATATTGCACATAATTTTCACATACATTATACATATAATTCTTCATATAACCCGTCACAAAACACGGCACATATTGCACCTAATTTTCACATACATTATACATATAATTTTTCATGTAACCCGTCACAAAACACGGCACACAACGCACATAATTTTCACATATAATTTCTCCCATGCAGTCCGTCACAAAACACGGCACACACTGTATACACACTTTCTCAAAAGAAGAAAAAGGGGGAGGGGATTAAACCCTACACGACACATTTTCAAAAGAAAATCCGTCCCAACACGGCACATATTGCACATATTTTCCCCACAAAGTCCGTCACCCAAAAACACGGCACACACTATATAGCACATTCTCAAAAAGAAAATCCGTCCCAACACGGCACACACTTTCACATATAACCCGTCACAAAACACGGCACATGTCACATTTTTTCACAAAAATTATCACTACACGATAATTTTTCTCATAATGTACATACATAAATAGCATACGGTACAAAACACCAAAGCATGCAATTCACTAGATAGGCACTTTATTTTCACAAATAAGAGCTAATCTACACATTTCTGCACAAAATACACATACCCACAATTTTTACATGTCCATTTTCAACAATTCATCAAGAATTTCACAAAAAGGCATAAAATAATTCAAAAATGCGAAAAACTAAAACCTAGTTCTAGCATTCAAAAATTCGAGCAGGGAATCAAAACGGAATAGATTTCTTACCTCCCCAACGTTCATGGAGCGACGATTATGCACCTCCGGATTCGGATACAAAACATCCGGGTTCTTCGAAGATGGAACGAACGAGGTCCAATTCCTTTCAAGCTCCATTCGCCGCTCAACCACCTCGATCAAGGCTGACGACTTACTCCTTCGAGATCCTTCACCCATGGCAAGAAATGCAAGCAAAAATTTTTTGATTTTGGTTAACAATGGAGGAATTTTTCTCTCTCTCTCTCGCCTGGTTCACGAAACCGGAAAATGGGGAAGAAGGAATGGGAAGGGCCCTGTGATTTAAAGCCCGGTCAAACCTCGGGAACCGTAAAACCAAGGTGGTCCGTACGGACCTCTTTGCAACCAGGTTGGTCCGTACGGACCTCTTTGCAAGGGGTGGCCAAATTACTTTTCCCGCCCTTATAATCTTTGCCCCCGTCGGCTCCTAAGGCCTTTTCCAAAGAAATCCAAGTGCGTAATGGTCCCTAACCCTTCAAATCAATCCCACCGTCAAGCGTAAGACCGACTCGCCACTTCAACGGCAAATCAACCACCGCCGGCCAAGCGTAAGACCGACCTCGCCCACTTCAACGGCAAATCAATCCACCGCCGCAAGCGTAAGACCGGACTCGCCCACTTCAACGCAATCACTCGTAAGACCGACCTCCGCCACTTCAACGGCAAATCAACCACCGGCAAGCGTAAGACCTACTCGCCCACTTCAACGGCAGCTCAGCACCGGCCGTCAAGCGTAAGACCGACTCGCCACTTCAACGGCAAATCAACCATCGGCCATCAAACGTAAGACCGATCCTCGCCCACTCCAACGGCAATTCAACCACTGCCCGCTCAACGGCAATTCAAGAAGGAGCCAATACCTCCCAGCACGAATATCAAGGCACAAGACGCCTCCAAACGCTCAACGGCAACTCAACCACTGAAGGTCCGAAGTCATCTTCTCAACAGAAAAGGGCCCCTACAGGTCAGCGCATCCTCAAAGAATTCAAGCACCTAGCCGATGTAAGCCCGAACTTCGCCCACCTCAACGGCAACGCAAGCACCGGCCATCAAAGTAAGCCCGAGCTCCTCCCAACAAGTCAAGGGGAAGTCATGCAAGACTGCATATCCCCAGCACCGACCATCATCCTTGCACACTCAACGGCAAAACAAGCACGCAAAGGAGCCAACACCTCCAAATACAAGTCCCAAGGCACAAGATGCCTCAAACGCTAACGCACCTCAATTCCATCAAGGTCCGAAGTCATCTTCTTACCGTAGCGGCTCTTTGCAGGTCACGTGCATTCCCTTGTGCAACTGAAGCACCGGGCAGCCGATGTAAGCTCCGAACTTCGCCACCTCAACGGCAACGCAAGCACCGGCCATCAAAGTAAGCCCAAGCTCCTTCCCAACTTAGGTCATACTCCTGAACTAGGTCCCAACTTAGGTCATACTCCTGAACTAGGTCCCAATTTAGGTTCATACTCCTGAACTAGGTCACAACTTAGGTCATACTCCTGAACTAGGTCCCAATTTAGGTTCATACTCCTGAAACTAAACCCCAACTTAGGTCATACTCAAACTAGGTCATCAACTTAGGTTCATACTCCTGCACTAAGATCCTACCACCCCATACTCCCGAACTAGGTCACCCTTAGGTCACCACGTCCCTTATCACCGACCTATACGATACCCCGACGCCACCACGTCCTTATCACCGACCTATACGGGGTCACCCTGACGCCACCAACGTTTATCACCGACCTATACGTCCACCCAGACGCCACTCACGCTCCTTATCACCGACCTATACGGGGCACCCCGACGCCACCACGTTCCTATCACCGACCTATACGTCCTATCACCGACCTATACGGCTACCCCGACGCCACCACGTCCCTTATCACCGACCCATACGGCCACCCCGTGACGCCACCACGCTCCTTATCACCGACCTATACGGCCACCCCGACGCCACCACGCCTCTTATCACCGACCTATACGGCCACCCCGACGCCACCACGCCCTTATCACCGACCTATACGGCCACCCTGACGCCACCACGTCCTTATCACCGACCTATACGGCCACCCAGACGCCACCACGCCCTATCACCGACCTATACGGCCACCCAGACGCCACCACGTCCTTACCACCGACCTATACGGCCACCCAGACGCCACCACGTCCTTACCACCGACCTATACGGCCACCCAGACGCCACCACGTCCTTACCACCGACCTATACGGGCCACCCAGACGCCACCACGCCCTTGCCACCGACCTATACCTGGCCACCCCGACGCCACCACGCTCCTTATCACCGACCTATACGGCCACCCAGACGCCACCACGTCCTTATCACCGACCTATACGGCCACCCCTGACGCCACCACGTCCTTACCACCGACCTATACGGGCCACCCCTGACGCCACCACGTCCTTATCACCGACCTATACGGCCACCACGCCACCACGTCCTTATCACCGACCTATACTGGGCCACCCAGGACGCCACCACGCCCTTATCACCGACCTATACGGCCACCCCGACGCCACCACGCCCTTACCACCGACCTATGCGGTCACCCAGACGCCTCCACGTCCTTATCACCGACCTATACGGCCACCCAGACGCCACCACGTCCTCACCACCGACCTCGGCGGTCACACAACACCTGTGGCACCACCACGCCCGTATTCACGTAACACTCACCCCACACCCGAACTACGACTGTGCTTGATTCCCGCCAGGGATACGTAGGAATCCTATCACAGTGGTCCACTTATTGACCTAAACGGCCACCCAGACACCACCACGTCCTCACTTTGACCCTCACGGCCACTTCCTCTCCCAAAGACGCGATCCGCATTAGGACCCTTATCTTATCGGCGACCCCACTTCTTTCATAAGTGACGTCGTCGAGGGGCTTCGTAAGTACCCCAACTGGATCACTCCCTTTCAAACACCCGGAAACACCGCACTCATCCACGCAGCCTCGTAGACCTCTCTCACTCAAAACCCTCTCAAAACCCTCTCAAACCCCCAACCAAACCAGGGAGGAGCCTTTCTCGGGATAAAAAGGGACAAAAGGACCTTTCGGGAATTTTCAGAAATCGTAGCAATTAAGGTCCGTACGGACCTCTTTGTTTCAATGATTACTAAATCCCCTTAAAGTCCACAATATTCCCTCAAATCCTCGAGAAATGATGGTTTCCATGCGCAGTTGGTCCGTACGGACCTCTTTGCATGCAAGATGGTCCGTACGGACCTTATTGCTCAGTGGAACATCATCATTCCCAAATATTCTCCATCATTGCGCATTCCCTCAAATCGAGGAAAACCAAAATTCGGACAACCAAGAAGGTCCGTACGGACCTCTTTGCTCCGAAATTTTTACTATAAATAGAGGGCTCCCTCCTCATTTTTTCACACCTCCCACTTCTCTCTTCCTCCCTAAGCCTTCTCGGCTCCCCTTCTAAGACCTTTCGAGGCATTCCCGCCCCTTCGATCCTTCCGAGGCCTTCCGAGCCCCTCGAGGTGCTCCGGCCTCTCCGAGCGCTCCCGAGACGCTCCCGCGCTGCCCCGAGGCACTCTCGAGGTACTCGAGGCCCTCGTGGTACTCCGAGGCCTCGCCTGGTCTTTCCCTGTGTCCCGGCTCTTTCCGAGTCAAACCGACGATCCCAAACCACGCCGAAACTCCGCCCGAGTGACTCCACGCCACCACAACGCACGCCGAACCTCTCGCCCGAGTGATTCCGACGATCCCCACGCACGCCGAACCTCTCGCCCGAACGCAGCCTACAACCTCAACTCACGCCGAAACTCGTCCGCGTACAACCGGCATCCCCGAAGCAATCCGAACGCTACTCCGACCTCAAACACTATTCCCCGCGGAAGACAGACACGAACCAATATTGGTAAGGCTTCCTTCCTATTCTATTTCAATACATTTCAATACAATGTAGACATCCGATACAAAGATGCATTTTTAAAAGCACACACACACACACACAACTTTTTAAAGGATATTAGGGGTATCCGAAAGACTCGTTTTACGAGGCTACTCGGGTGAGCTCTAATATTCTAATATTCTCTTCCCGAGGAGTCATCTCGACCTCCGAACTCAAAATCTCATCACACAAAAACAGCTTTAAAATTTATCTTTAAACCGATGCCCTTTTTCAATGTTTTGGGCTTAATAAAAACGGCGTGGCGACTCTACAAAGCAAAACACAACGAGACACCTCCAACCTCGCAAACGCTAAGACGGAATAAGCTGGATGCCGGGCGCGATTGTGCCGCTCTCGGATCCGGGCGAACATTCCCGAACAAATGACGAACAAATGCGAGATGCACGGGGCCTCACGCGCGCGCCGGATCCCGTGTAATTTCACTACCCACCTTCAATTCCCGCCATCCGAACCCTCGTGTCTTTCCCCGCATGCCTCCGCACAAAGCTTGGTTTCTGCACCGGGTCACCGTTTGATCGGTTGGGAAGAGTCAAGCGCATCGTCGGCTTCGTCGTTTGTTTCAACTCCGGGTTTCGTAATGTTCGCATCACCGGTAACGATGGGGACAACGTCACTCCGCTCCCGGACTCCTCGGACGTAACAAAGAATGGAATCGCTAGCGTAATGTATGAGAGTGCGACAGAAGCACAAACTCGAATAGCCTTATCGAGGCTATTAAGAGCCATGGTCCGGCCGCCAGCCTCAACCCGATGGCACCTTCACCGTGGAAGAAGAGGAAGACCTCAACCCCACTCTTGGTCGGCCCGACTACTCCAGGATGCCACCACCGGCCTCCCACGGTACTACCACTGTAATCCATGCTTCTCGGCCTCCGGGTCGCCCACCTCCCCAAATGCACCACCGGATCCCCGCAGCCCCGACGAGATGAGCCAATTCCTGGCCTCGGTGGGACAAAATCGCACGGAATATCTTCTCATGCTTGGGGCTACCCTGAATGCCACAAAGAAATGGGGATCCCACCTCGCCTCGGACCAATCAATCCGGACCTTCACAAAGAATAAAGATACCACCCCGGTTTGGTTCGAGGCAACAATCGAGTCCCACCTCGAATGGTACTAGCTCATTTGCTCCTCACACAGCTCTCACAAATCCATTTCTCACTCGCACTTCTATGGGTTATCAAGCCTCCATCCCGGTGTCATCCGAATCACTAGGACCGCAAGATCCTCGGTTACACCCCTTCGCCACAACCATGCAATTCAACAATCCAGACAAGCAAATTTCACACTCAAGCCTACTTATGGGCCTCACTCCGAAATCCGAGCTATCCGGCTACTCTCAGCCCGCTCCATCTTCCTCGCCAATGGAAAGCCAACAAAGAAGTCGCCGGGTTTTATCCTTTGCTCAAGCTCCTACCTACACTCCCTGTGGTAATTTGGGCCAAGGACAAGTTTTCACCTATGCCCCGAATATGGTATCCCTTCCACCAATGCCGCCAAAACTCCTCTCCCTCGCTCCGCCTCAGAACTACGGCTCCACCTTTGGATCCCCAATTGGCTTGGTTTATGGAGCAACACAAGGAAATGAAAGCACGTATTGCCGAATTGACCGCCAAAAGAACACTCGCTCTTCGGCCTACGTATCCCGACTCGATTGTCCCCCGCCTCACAAGTTTGTGATGCCCACTCGAATTGTTTGACGGCAGTGCATGCCCTAAAACTCACTTGGACACCTATACTTTGGCAATGAAGGCTAAGGGATGCACAAACCAAATAGCTTGGCCGATTACTTTAGTCTCTCTTTGAAGTCGTGGGCTTTGAAATGGTTTTTCCGATTGCACAAGCTAGGGCTACTTGGGAACAGATTACCAAAGATTTCACGTATAAGAACAAAGCCAACTTGGAATGGGAGACAAACAGAGTTGACACGCAAACAACGATGCAAACACTTCCTAATGAGAATATTGGGGATTTCTATAAGAGGTGGAACTTAAAGCTCGGAAATGGCCATTCCTCCCTCTCGACGAGGAGCAAGTTAGACATCTTTCAGCCATGCTTGAAGCCGCATTTGAGAGCTTCCCTCGCCCACTTCCCTACGCCGACTTGCGTGCAATGGTTAATTCCGGGCTAAGTTTGAAAAGGCTTACAATCGCCAGCCCGATCGCTGCACTCCGCCTACGGATATCGGGCTCCTCCCTCCAAAACTACTCTCACTTTCGCTAAAGGCAAAGAGGCGATCGGCTACGCGGGACAGATCAGAACAATGCCACTTCCTTTGTTCCCAAGAAGCCCGATGCATCCGCATCCCGCTCCAAGACTTGAGAAACTTTGGGATGCCTTTGAGTGATATCTTCGGAGGTTTGGTGAGAGAAGGTTTGCTCCGGCCTTTGGAAAATTATCGCCCTAGAAACCCCAACGCTCCTTTGGATACCTCCAAGCATTGTGCCTTTCATCGCATTTCACGGGCACTGACGGATGATTGCGTCCCCGAAAAGGCCATCCAAGGGTTGATTGAGCAAGGAGGTTAGAGATGTCCAAGGACCTAATACTATCAATAACCCGCTCCCTAACAACATGAGTGTCAACATGATCGAAGTTTGGTGGTTCAAGCCTTGTGGGCACAATGGAGTTTGACTCGCCCCTTTGCAAGGTCAATGAACCACTATCGCAGTAATGAAGATGGTTGGATTGAGCAAAAAGTTGCCAAGGAAATCCCGATGGAAAGGTCCGCAATAGCTCCCGCCTCCGGCCGAAGAATAGATGAATGGTTCAACAAAGAAAGAGCGGCTAGACTGGGGCTACCTATCTTTAAAATAGTCTTTTGAGTCAACCTTCGTAGGTTCTAGTACTTTTCTTTCACCTAAGTCCTTCCCGGACATTTGTCGTTGTAGTCCATTTTGGACATAGTGGTTAAGTATCTAATTTTTAATATAAGTCTTTTTTCTTTTCTTGCTAGACTCGAGACATCACTTGCGCACCCACGTTACACTTAATTGAAATGGTTTTATCCAAAATGATCACTTGTGCTGCTCAACCACTAATTCTTCGAAAATGATTAATATTTAAACTAATCGGAGTGAGAAAATCAATTGATATCCTTCCCAAATTGGGGCTTACCAACTCCCCATCTTGCATCTCATATGCTCACATCCCTTTCATCATCATCATCTCGTTGCTCGATGAATTTGCATGGATCTTTTCTCATATAAAGCTTAAGCAAGCAATGAAGACTTAATCTCGTTTAGGTCATCCAGTAGGGATTGCGGTTGAAACCTTTCACCCATAGGAAAGCCGTTACCTCACCCTTACTAAACACTACCCTCTCATTTCAAGATCGGCGTGTTTTGAAACCCGGTTTAGCCATCATTTTTTCTCCATACTGAGAGAAAGTCCAAGCGAGCCCGAGAAGTTAGCTTCGAGAATCGGCGATGCGCAAATTATCTCAAGCCATGAAGGAAGGACAAAGATAATCCTCAACTCCTCAGGAAGCTTTCCAAGTCAAAAAAAAAAAAAACAAAAAAAAAAAAAAAACAAAAAAAAAAAAAAAAAAAAAAAACAAAAAAAAAAAGAAGGATTTTAAAATCCTCACAATCTCGGATATAATTCCAAGCTCCTCAGAAGCCTTCCAAAAAAAAAAAGAAGAAGAACTCAAAAGTCCCCGACATCTCAAGAAGCTCTCCAATGATCAAAAAGGAGCCCGAATTCTCGCAAGATCGCAAAAAGTTGTCGCAGCTCGGACTTCCTCTTATCATTACCTTAAACCAATCCCAAGCCATCCTCTCAATTTTAGAGGATACTCCCATCACCATTACCCTTGCCCTTGGCCAAGTCAAAATCTCGACCTCTCATTCTTGGAGGCAATCAATCTTCCTCGCCATAGATTTCCCAAACAAATCCCCGCAAGCCAACCTCTCATCTTTAGAGGTTCGGTCGCCAAGAAAGGCCTAGCCGACCTCTCATCTCAAGAGGTCATAATCTCCCAAATCACCCGATAGCCGATCGAAGCCCGGAAACCCAACTACGGCCCCTACCGGATAGCAGCTTTCATTCTAATATCCTCGATGTCGGATCAAATTAATGCTTCATTGCTTGCTTAAATTGGAATCTAATCCATTTTGGTTCAAAATTACCAATCAAAGATTGTGCAAATTCAACCCTTCCCTTCATGTGAGCATATTTCATTTCTCCTCACAAACACTTGCCGTGGATATCCCATCAAGCTTCGCATCCGTGTCTTTTCATGGACACTCTAAGGGGATATGTTATTCAATCCTCCAAATCCTCAAAATCCCCAAAGGTCCTCGCACCCTCGAATTTCAACATTCATTCTCTCTTCATTCGGGATAGGCCCGAACTACGGCGACCCGAGCTCTTCATAATGGAGGGAACGTAGGCAACCGTAAATGGTCCTGGTCGAAATCACAAACAAATCTCAAAAAAAAAAAAAAAAAAAAAAATCCGGTCTCATCAAGGATCGTCCCTATACACTTCCCGCCCTTCCAAGCTTGATTTTCGATATCGCTGGTTTTCTCCTTGTGATTAATCAAAATATTTGTTCATATCAGTATTTAGGGATTGAATAACCCGAACATTAACAAAGGGTTTTAAGCAAATTTTGTGATCATCATGAATAAGACAAGTTTTCAAGTGTCTCGACAAGTCTTCTCTCTCCATCATAGGGAAATAGAGCCAAACACTGTCTTTCGTCTCATAGGCTTCCATACACTTTTCCACACCTTGTGATGCTTATACTCTCTCAAAAGAGTCAAACCAATAGCGAGAGTGTCATACACAAATTCGGAGACATTCCCATCTTTCAAAAGATATGCCCCCGCACGTAAACATTTCGAGTCTTGTCCAAGAATCGGTTGACTAAGGTCTCGAAAAGATGGGTTCCCCCTCCGTAAGACTACTCGAATTTCTTCATGCCGGGGCTTGCTAAGCGGTTCTCCCGTGTTCTCCCGTAGTGACTCTTCAAGCCGGGGCTTATATAGTCATCTTTGGGTCCACGCTGGGTTCTTCACCACGAGATAGACTCGCCAAATCGCTTCTTCAAAATCTGGACTTTGCCTACTCGGGATCCGGGGCTTTGTCAAGATGGTCTTTTGGACCCGAAATTTATCAAGTCGCAAGAAAGAATTTCGCCTTCGTAACTTGGTACACGGCAGCTTCCCGTAGCATCGGAATTCAAGATCGTGGTTTCTCCCGCATTAGCAATTCCATCAAATCATCCTCCTGACAAGGTTTCGCCAAGGTCACAAACTCATCCAAATGAAAGAAGCTTCACTCGTATCAACGTTGGCCCTAAAGTCTCGTCAAAGACGCCTTCAAATGACCAAGAATGAGAGGGAAAGTTTCAATCAAGACCCGAGATCCGAATCCAATCTCATCAAGATTGAGGTCCATGTGATATTGCTGACAAAACCTCACCAACAACCGCTGTTTAAATCGCGATCAAGGGTTCTCATCCCCCACTTGATCAAAATCTGTTCCAAGCAGTCTCCATACCCATGCATCCCCACTAAAAATCTCCCAAGGGCTCATGTAGCATGCACAAAACTTGAGTCAATAGGAATAATCCTAAATCATCGAAGATCATAAATCATAATTTTCCCCGCCGTAAGCTTAGGCTAAGTGCATCTTCGAAAGCAAGTAAATGCATCATCCCATAATCATTTTTGGTTCCATGCATGCATCTGTCATCATGAATGCCATATATGCACCTTCCTCTTCACTAACGAATGCAGGAATTCAAATGTGAAATCAAATCCCCCTTTTTTCGGCAAGGATGATCTTCACCAAAGACGACCTTCAATGAATGAAGACGCCCTCCAACATCTACGCTTGGCAAAGACAAGCTCCGGCCTCGCAACTTGCTAAAGACGACCTCAAATGGATGAAAACAGCCCTAATGAAGACCACTCAATTACAATCGGTCGAGACGCCAAGTTCTCGAATACAATTTGGTCGAGACGCCAAGTTCTCAAATACAATTTGGTCGAGAGACACCAAGTTCTCAAATACGCTTCGGTCGGGGACGCCAAGTTCTCAAATGCAAATCAAATGCCGCCGGTCGAGACGCCAAGTTCTCACATACAAATCGGTCGAGACGCCAAGTTCTCCAATACAAATCGGCCGGGACGCCAAGTTCTCAAATACAAATCGGTCGAGACGCCAAGTTCTCCAAGGCAAGAAGGTCGAGACGCCAAGCTCTCCAATACAATGCGGTCGGAGACACCAAGTTCTCAAAAGCAAGAAGTCCCAATGTGAATACAAGCTCAACCACCTCTACAAGGTTGACGATCACCAAGAAGATGCGGACTCAACCAAACTCCTCCTTCAGTCAAAATGCTTCCAAAGACAAAGCAAATCGTCGCCAAAACCGTCCCACGAACAAAGAACTTAACAACTCTTCATCAACACGCCGTAGCCTCGGTCCTTCCTAAGCAACTACATGCAAGCAAATGTGGCACAAAGTATGAAAGCATATCTTAGTCAACTACTTTTCTAAAAGAACATTATCATCGATCATAGGCGACTTCCCAAAACAGCTAAAACCTTAGGGTGACTTCCCCAAAACAGTCAAACCATAGGGCGACTTCCCAAAAATAGTCGATCATAGGGTGACTTCCCAAAAATAGTCAAAACCATGTGGCGACTTCCCAAAAATAGTCGATCATAGGGTGACTTCCCAAAATAGTCAAACCATAGGGCGACTTCCCAAAAATAGTCAAACCACAGTGGCGACTTCCCAAAAATAGTCGATCATGTGGCGACTTCCCAAAAATAGTCAAATCATAGGGTGACTTTCCAAAAATAGTCAAACCATGGGGCGACTTCCCAAAAATAGTCAGATCATAGGGCGACTTCCCAAAAATAGTCAGATCATAGGGCGACTTCCCTAAAATAGTCAATCCCTGGGTGACTCCCAAATACGATCAATCTACTGGACGACTTCCCTAAAATAGTCAATCCTCGGGTGACCCCTGCATACGCCAATCCTTGGTCCATCCACTTGACCGACACCGATCACCTTTCTTCCCGATGGTTCTCGTAAGCCCGAGTCTTCCCCAAAGAAGAACACCTTCAAATAGCCTCCATCAGTACCGAACCTCAACTTAGGTTCATGCTCCTGAACTAAGTTCCCATTTAGGTTCATACTCCTGAACTAAGTTCCCATTTAGGTTCATACTCCACAGACCAAATCCCGACTTAGGATCATACTCCCGAACTAAGTCTCCATTTAGGTTCATACTCCCGAACGAGACCTCAACTTAGGTTCATACTCTGAACTAAGTCCCCATTTAGGTTCATACTCCTGAACCAAATCTCAACTTAGGATCATACTCCTGAACTAAGTTCCCATTTAGGTTCATACTCCTGAACCAAATCTCAACTTAGGATCATACTCCTGAACTAAGTTCCCATTTAGGTTCATACTCCTGAACCGAACTTCAACTTAGATCATACTCTGAACTAAGTTCCCATTTAGGTTCATACTCCCGAACCGAACCTCAACTTAGGATCATACTCCCGAACTCGGTTCCCATTTAGGTTCATACCCCTCAAAAGAAATTCCCGTAGTTAAACGTAAGACCGACTTCCCGAGAAAGTTAACGGAATCCTGTTTCTTTCATCAAAATCGTTCCTAGGTAAACGTAAGACCGAGTGCCCCGAGAAAGATAACGGAATCCCGTATCTTTCATCAAAATCATCCCCGGCAGTTAAACGTAAGACCGACTTCCCCGAGAAAGTTAACGGAATCCTGTTTCTTTCATCAAAATCGTTCCCGGCAGTAAAACGTAAGACCGAGTGCCCCGAGAAAGATAACGGAATCCCGTATCTTTCATCAAAATCATCCCCGGCAGTTAAACGTAAGACCGAGTGCCCCGAGAAAGATAACGGAATCCCGTATCTTTCATCAAAATCATCCCCGACAGTTAAACGTAAGACCGAGTGCCCCGAGAAAGATAACGGAATCCCGTATCTTTCATCAAAATCATCCCCGGCAGTTAAACATAAGACCGAGTGCCCCGGGAAAGATAACGGAATCCCGTATCTTTCGTCAAAATCATTCCCGGCAGTAAAACGTAAGACCGATTTCCCCGACAAATACGTCTGTTTTTCCCCAAAGAAGGCTATCGAAATCCCAGCGAAGTTAACAGAATCCCAAAAGCCAACGGAATCTCGAGTAGATTTCGAACTACGACCGGCTTGATTCCCACTAGGGATACGTAGGTAGCCTATCATTAGGTCCAGCCACTCGACCAGCACGGTCATCCTTCGGCAGCAGACATAAGACCGAAGTCCATCTATCCCAAATCATCAAGGTTTGAGGCACCTAAAACGCCATCATCAAGGTTCGAGGCACCTAAGACGCCATCACACACAACACCAGGAAAGCGATAAATCGCAATTATCCCCAGCAGAGCGGATATACAATTTCAGTCATCAGACAGAAAATGGTCACTCCTATCCCCAGCAGAGCGGATAGCCCTCAGACCGAAACTGATCATCTCTTATCCCCGGCGGGCGGATAGCCATCGACCGAAAATGGTCATTCATATCCCCAAGAGCGGATATACAATTTCGGCCATCGGACCAAAAATGGTCACTCCTATCCCCAGCAGAAGCGGATAGCCCTCCGATCAAAATGATCATCTCTTATCCCTAGCGAGTTTCTCTCCGGCCAACCAAGCTGAGAACTCGCTCGTTCGAGGCACCTAAAACGCCATCACCCCGTGGTCAAAGACCCGAACTACGACCGCTTGATTCCCACTGGGATACGTAGGTACCACTATTAAATAGGTTCAGCCACTCGATCACTTGATCATCCTGTCAAATTTGGAGCCTTACTCTTATCGACGACCCCGCTTCCTTCGAAAGCACCGTCGCCGAGGGCTACCGTAAGTGCTCCAATTTGAATTGGTAGCTTTTCGTTAGAAAGTTAACGAAAGTTTTAACATTTCTAACATTCCTAACAAACCCTAACCTTTCTAACAAAGTGAGGGTAAAGTGGGCATTGCCACTTAAGGTTAAGCCTAGAAAAGAATCTCAAAAAAGCAAAAAAATAGAAATTTTGGAACAAAAAGGCCGATTAATTTGAATTTTGAAAAGATTTTTCTTCCCGTCCAAAGCCTCGGAGCCGTAATTAATGACGGTGCACGCCGACGATACCCTCCGCGCGGACATGATTGAGGATTTCAGAGGGCTATAAATTGAACCCTCCTCTCTCACTTTACGAACACAATTTGATCATAGCAACGAAGTTACGGCGAATATAGAGAGAAAACGGTGGGAATCCCTTGATTGCCACCATTTTCTCTTGAATCTTTCCCAATCTCACTCCAAACACAAATCCAAACATCAAACCTTGATACTCCTCAAGCCAAACACCAAATCTTGATACTCCTCAAGTCAAATTCCAAGCCTAGGAAGATAGGGTGTCACCATTGGTAAAGCCCTCCTTCTCAAAACCCTAAAATTCACTTTTGACTTCTTTGTTCATCTTGTTCTTCTTACTTGGATCTACTTGATGTTTAGTTTAACTTGAGTTTTGACCCAAGATGGTCATCTTGAAGTTCATCTTCATGAATGACCATCTCAAATGGTCTATATTTTAAATCTCTAAATTGATTTTTTCTCTTTAATTCCATTTCTACAAAATATCCCCTTTCCCTTTGCAAAGGACATGTTTAAACCCCATAAATTCCCCAAGGATGACTTGAATATGATAACCACTCAATAAAAAGTAGTGGTATCAAGTCTAGGGATGAAAATGGGGTGAACATAGATGCAAATCCCCCAAAAATCACATTTTCCCTCAAGAACATCTTGCTGTCCAGTAGCATTGTTCTGAGACCTCAGTCTATTTTATTATTTTTTGGACCCAGTAAAACTTGGAATTGGGTGTTGACTACAAAACACTTTTTGTAGCCAACATCCAGATCTTTCCAGACATATTTTTATTTTATTTTTTGAGTAAGTAAAACTCCTTTTCATCAGCTTCTGGAAATCCAGATTTCACATCTGAGATTTCCAGAAGGTTTTGACCCCTCAAATTACTTCCAAAATGTAAAGTTTCTTTGCAGAAACCCTATTTAGGGTGTTTTAAGCAACTTTCATTCTCGGACTTTCCCCAGATTCTGAGGTTTTGAAGCCTTTAAGTCCATTTCAAAGTCAAGGGTCAACTGCCTTCTTTCATTCTGGCAGAATTGCTTTTCAAGTCCAAAAATCTTTTGAGTGCCAAGACTCAACCCAAAAATTCTCCAAAAAATCATGGGATCAGTTTAAAGTCTTAAAAAGAGATCCCAATTTTCACTTTTCCCAGTTTCAAATTATTTTGGTCAAAACACACACACACACACACACACAACAAAAGGATTTCAAATGTTTGGAAGACTCGTTTTGCGAGGCGCGTCGGGTGCACACTAACGTCCTTCCCGACGCGTAACATGACCTCCGAACCTAAATTTCTGATCTCGGGCTTTTTTCAAAGTTTTGGCCCTTAAAATAAAAAATGGCGTGGCGACTCCGTTTTAATGGCACATCATCACAATACCAACTGTGGGCCCTCCCAACCCCGGGGCCTATAATTTCGTGCCCCGATGGTAGGGTCCCCAACCCGACTTCTCTAATTTGAAACCATTTCATTAACTCCTCTACGATAAGTGAAGCTTTTAAGAAGATTTTCAACATCATCTCCCTAAATGGAAGACTCAATAACCCTGCTTCCATTCATTTCCACATTAAAAGAAAAGTTCATACCACTACATACTTACAACCACACCACATTAATTACAAACCATAGTTGTAGATGTTTATAAATGTTATTTACAACTTTTACCCCAAAAGAATAACAACCGACATATACCCTCCTAGCAAAACATACCCCGACAAGCAAAAGACGATCCAACTGTGCCCCGGCCTCACCGATCCTGACCTCCTGTCTCAGTGGTATCTAAAAAAATAAAAGGGAGATGGGGTGAGAAAGAATCTCAGTAAGTTATTATGCATGCAGTAAGATGCCAAGTAAAATGAAACACGTAAGCAAATCTTTCATGTCATGATTTGAATACCGCAAACACACACTTCATCCTCTAGGGAATACATGTACATTCATCCTCTTGGGAATACATGTATCTAAAAATCCTCTTGGGAACACATTTATATTCATCCTCTTGGGAATACATGTATATACATCCTCTTGGGAATACATGTATCTAAACATCCTCTTGGGAACACATTTATATTCATCCTCTTGGGAATACATGTATATACATCCTCTTGGGAATACATGTATCTAAACATCCTCTTGGGAACACATTTATATACATATATACATAGTTGAAGCAATAATAAACCATGTATGCTCACAATCCATGCCATGATGTAGTGCAACAATTAATTCAAGCACCATTTTATCATAGAACCATTCACAAGTAACCATATAGGGGTACCATCACAATTAAGTAGCCCTACACATTCACAATTTAACATTATATAACCTACCATAAAGTTCCATCATGAAATACCAAGTTTTTATAACTTTGGTTCTTCAACTAACAATGACTTTTAGTCGTTTTCCAAGCAATAATTAAAGCCCTTCCCATAATCCGATTTGGCCAAGTAAAACGTGGTTATGAAGTACTAAAGTTGTACTAGTATTGTAGTTAAAGAGTGGTCCATTATGGCTTAGATGTATTAGGTTTTAAGGGCTTGCAAAACAGTTCCAAGGGTGCAGGGGAGGGCACGACTCGTGCTCTAGGGCACGACTCGTGCCCTTTTTACACAAGCTAGAGTCATGCGTCCCCCCTTCAGGCAGGACAAGGCACGACCTTCTTATTCCCAGGTCACGACTCGTGCTCCAGGGCACGAGTCGTGCCCTTACCCAGAATTGTTGCTGGTGTTCGACATCAGCAGCAATCCATGGCACAAAACCCATTTTTCCTTCACCCAGCTGAGCAATACCAACCCAAACCCAGATTATACCTCAATTTCAACATATAACAACACTCAATACATGGTTTATAACATCTATACCTTACAATTCCCAAAATTGATTAACTATTCCATTGTTTTTTCCCCATGTTCATCAACCTTGAACACTTTTACCACTTTCCAAGCCAAAATTTCATAATCCACCAAGTTCAACATAACCTTTATCACTTTTGGAACATCAATCAACACATATGCTCAACATAGAAGGGAGAATCATAATAACTTACATGGAAAATATGAAGAAGGACAAGGAACTTTTCTTGAATAGATGAACTCTTCTCGCCGCCGCGATCAATAATCCGCCATCCAACTTAGAATCCGAGCAAGGATTGATTTTCTAGGATTTTAGGAAGGGTTTTAGGGTTTTAATAATTTCTACTGAAGAAGAAGATGAAAGAGATGAAGGAAGTATGGATTAGGGAGGTGGTTCTTAATTTAAAGGGATAAACATCCCACTTTTCCATAAAAGCCCTCCAAGCCTTAACTACTTACCACTAAACCCCAACACTTTTAATTACCCTAAAGTCCCTACTACTTTATAATTCCTTTCCTTCCCAAGTCAAATTAGAATATCCTTCTCAATTGAATTTCCCACATGACTCAATTTATCCTTATATCATAAAGTGAATTCTTATCATTATAAACACATAAACCATGAAATTAAGTAAATAATTAATCACAACATATACTAAGACCATTAAATGCACCAAATTAACATATAATGCATCATATAAAATGAAGTGCAACCCCCCATTCCCACGTGCTCCACGTGTACCTAAACAGTGCCTAGGGTTAGGGTCGTGACAGAAATGGCATCTGACTACCGCACAATTATTGAAGGTTGAAGATAGGGCTAAATCACTTGAAGATAAGCTGAAGGAAGAGGTTCAAGCAGTAAAGTTTTTAGAAGAAGATTGTGAAATTCTGGTGGACTTGAGGAAAGAGGAAGACAAAGCACATGAGATAGAGATGAAAAGACTCACTGACAAGCTAAAGAAGGAAACCCAAAGGGCCAAAGACATGGAGGCAAGTGCTAGAGTTACACACAGGGAATGGACAAGGATTAGTACACAATTAGGTGAGGAGAGCATGATGGGCTATAGGTTGCAAAGAGAGATAAATGAGCAAAACCAGCGTGAGGCAGGAATTAGGGCTGAAATGTATGCTTGGTATGACAAATATATCGAGGTCAATGACGAATATAGGAAGCTGATTGTGGAATTCGTGGAAGTGACGAAGACAAATTGGAAGACAGCTACTCCATCCAACTGAAGAATAGAAATTCTTTATTTAGCTAGTCGTTTTATCTTTTTAGAAAGCAAGTACTTTGTTTAATATGTTAGTTTGTTTCTTTTGTGGTTGATGAACCATTAGTTAGCAGTTTGAACCAATAATTTTAGTACCACTTCGAAGGAGAAATAAAGTTGCTTAGTTATTCAATGATCCTTAAGTGTGGAAATGTGTGAATGACTATGTTATTATAATACCTACAGAAATTTAAAAGGGTCAAGTAAAAATGATCCAAGGAAAAAGTAAAAGACTAGTCAAATGATGGGCTAGTGAGAAAGTTATAACCGTTTGATGAAACGGAAAAATCCTCAAAGATTAAACATCTAATCTGTGAAGACAGAAATATGAAAACAAATTCAGTCTGTTGAGACGATACCTTAAAACATTAACTAGCTAGACGACTACAGGTACATATGTAGCGAGCTAGATAAACTAGTCTTGATAGTTCTTACTACTTGCTGTTGAGTGAGTGATCTATTATACGATAAATCGTAGTGATAATAAAAGTATTATGCAGATGTCGCATAATGTAAACCGTAGGGGAAACCGTAACGCTGGGAACGGAAACGATCAAGGGCAAGACCCCATGGCGGCAGTGTTACAAACTTTGAATCAAACATTGGCAGGAATTGGCCAAGTGGTAACTGGTTTAGCTCAAGAGAGACCGGCAGCTCAAGTGCCACTACGCGATCCCCTGGAGTTATTTCAAAGGAGAAACCCAGAGTCTTTTTCTGGGAGTGCGAAGGAGAACCCACAAGAGTGGATTAAGAGTATGGAGACTATATTCGGGACCTTGACATGTACACCAGAACAGAAGGTGATATTCGCTACGTTCATGCTAAAAGGGAAAGCTAGATCGTGGTGGGAAGCTGAGAAGCGGGCTGGAACTGCTCGGGGAATTACGGAATATACTTGGGATGCATTCAAGACAGCATTTAATGACAAGTACTATCCCGATAGTGTTAGAAACGCCAAAGTAGCAGAATTCATGATGCTGAGTCAAGGAAGCATGACAGTAGACGAGTACTGTGAAAAGTTCACAGACTTAATGGAATTTGCCCAAACATTTTTCGATAATGAAGAGCAAAAGGCCAGGAAGTTCGAGGCAGGATTAAGTGACCGAATCAAGTACCGGATCACTCCATTGATGCTGAAAACTTATGCTGATGTACTAGAAAGAGCTAAGGTGGTTGAAAGAGAGGCTAACAACTACCGCAGTAAGAAAGAAGAAAAAGACAAAGCTGTGAGCAAAGGAGCTAGTGGACAGAAGGGTTATACGGGAAATTGGAACAAGGAGGGGCAGAACAACAAGAGGAAGGCTGTTGACGATGGTCGCGATAAGAACAACTATGCTGCAAAGCATCCAACCAATAATGCTGGAAACCGAAAGGAAGGCAATAAGAATGAGGCCCAAGGACAAGGGCAACTGAGAAGTGTACCATATGTGATAGAACCCACAAGGTTGACAGCTGTTGGTACAAGGAAAAGAAATGTTACACATGCGACAAGGTGGGGCATCCTAGATGGAAGTGTCCCGAAGCGAAGAAAAATGAGCCTGCTCCAGGAGCAAGGAATACCAATGGAGGTGGGAATGGAGGCGATCGTGGGTGAGTATTCACCATGACGGCAAAGGCAGCAAGTACTTCGAATGATTTAGTGGCAGGTACACTCCAAATTTCTTTTAGTAACGTCTATGCATTGATTGACACGGGCGCTACTCATTCGGTGATAAGTAGTTCTGTAGCAAGGAAACTGAAATTGAAACCTGAACTGCTAGAAACACCTTTAGTGATAGATACTCCAACTAATGAAGCGATACCTATCACAACCTGCTATAAGCATTGTCCTTTAAAGATAGGAGGCACCGAAATACCAGTAGAATTCATTGAGCTAGAATTGAACGAATTTGATATTATATTGGGTATGGATTGGTTAGCTACCAACCACGCTAATGTAGATTGCCATAAGAAGGAAGTTACTTTCCAAGGACAAGATGGGAAAGAATATAGGTTCGTAGGGGCGAAACCTAGAAGGCCGATAAGTATGATCACGGTAATGAAGGCTCGAAAACTACTGAGGAAAGGATGTGAAGGATTTTTGGCCTATATCGGCGAGACCGATACCAAGGAAGTAAATATAGAATCGTTGGAAGTAATAAGGGAATTCAAGGACGTGTTTCCTGAAGACTTGCCAGGGATACCACCAGAGAGAGAAGTCGAATTCTCGATAGAATTGGTACCGGAGACGACACCAATATCGAGAGCACCGTATAGAATGGCTCCCACGGAATTGAAGGAATTGAAAGAGCAACTGCAAGAACTGCTAGACAAGGGTCTGATCCGACCAAGTGTTTCACCTTGGGGCGCACCGGTGTTATTTGTGAAAAAGAAGGATGGGTTGATGAGGCTGTGCATTGACTACCATGAGTTGAATAAAGTGACAATAAGAAATCAATATCCGTTGCCAAGGATCGATGACTTGTTTGATCAACTAAAAGGAGCATGTTACTTCTCAAAGATAGACCTTCGTTCTGGGTACCATCAGTTAAGGGTAAAAAGCGAGGACGTTGCTAAGACTGCCTTTAGAACAAGGTATGGACATTATGAGTTCATTGTGATGCCATTCGGACTAACCAATGCACCCGCAGTATTTATGGAATTGATGAATAGAGTATTTCAAGAGTATCTAGATAAGTGCGTTATTGTATTCATTGACGACATACTAGTATATTCGAAGACAAAGGAGGAGCATGCAGAACACTTAAGATTGGTACTGGAAATTTTGAGGAAGCAGAAATTGTATGCTAAGTTTAAAAAGTGTGAATTTTGGTTGGAGAAAGTAGCGTTCTTGGGACACGTGGTGTCTAGGGATGGAATCGCGGTAGATCCGGCGAAGATAGAAGCCATAGTGAATTGGGAGAGACCAAGCACAGTGACCGAAATAAGAAGTTTCTTGGGTTTAGCGGGATACTATCAGAGATTTGTGGAAGGATTCTCGAAATTGTCTGGACCGTTGACAAGGCTGACTCAGAAGGCGGCAAAGTTTATATGGTCTGAAGAATGTGAAACGAACTTCCAAGAACTGAAGAAGAGGTTGGTAACCGCACCAGTTCTGACATTACCCACAGGATCAGAGGGTTTTGTAATATATAGCGATGCGTCTTTGAAAGGACTAGGTTGTGTACTAATGCAGAACGAGAAGGTCATAGCGTATGCCTCGAGACAGTTAAAGAACCATGAAAAGAATTACCCAACTCATGACCTGGAATTAGCTGCAGTGGTTTTTGCATTGAAGATATGGAGACACTATTTGTATGGTGCGACATGTCAGATATACACTGACCACAAGAGCCTTAAGTATATTTTTACCCAGAAGGAATTGAACATGAGGCAAAGGAGATGGCTCGAGTTGTTGAAGGACTATGATTGTACAATTTTGTACCACCCTGGAAAGGCAAGTAAGGTGGCTGATGCATTAAGTAGGAAGAATCATGGAAGTTTAGCAATGCTAGTTTCAAAAGGGATCGATTCATGGGAAAACACGGAGATTTTAAGCTTAGAAGTGCGAGTTAAAGGGTATCTAGCTCAGTTAATTGTTCAACCTACGCTTTTGGAGAGAATCAAGGAAGCTCAAGGTGTAGATGATGAGAGGGATGCTCTTGTAGGAAAAGGACAGGGAAAGGATCTTCGCATGGGCGAAGATGGAATTTTGAGGTATCAAAAGAGAATATGGGTACCAAGTAACGAAGAGATAAAAAGAGAAATCTTGAAGGAGGCACATTGTTCAAGATTCTCGGTTCACCCGGAAGTACCAAGATGTATAGAAATTTGCGAGAATCGTTTTGGTGGAACAACATGAAAGGAGACGTGGCTGATTTTGTGGCAAGATGTTTGGTGTGTCGCCAAGTAAGAGTGAACACCAAAGCCTCGCGGGATTACTACAATCGTTACCTATTCCGGAATGGAAGTGGGATCACATAGCGATGGACTTAGTGGTTGGACTGCCAAGGACGTTGAAAGGTCAAAATGCAATTTGGGTGATAGTGGACAGATTAACAAAGTCGGCTCACTTCTTAGCAATCAAAGTGACCGATTCATTAGAGAAGTTGGCTAAATTGTATATTGACGAGATTGTACGACTACATGGGATTCCAGTTTCGATAGTGTCAGACAGGGACGCAAGGTTTACATCAAAATTCTGGAACAGTTTACAACAAGCATTGGGAACGGAGTTGACAATGAGTACAGCTTTTCATCACAGACAGATGGACAGTCGGAAAGAACAATTCAAACTTTGGAAGATATGCTAAGGGCTACGTCGTTAGATTGGCAAGGCACTTGGGACGAACTCTTATCTCTAGTGGAGTTCGCATACAACAATAGTTTTCATGCGAGTATTGGAATGGCTCCATATGAGGCACTTTATGGGCGAAAGTGTAGATCGCCTACTTGTTGGGATGAAGTAGGTGAACGGAAATTGACAGGACCGTAACTAGTCCAAGTAACTCATGACAAGGTACAACAGATTCGTAAATGGTTGTTAACAAAGACAGAGTAGGCGTAAATCTTACGCAGACAACCGACGACGCGACCTAGAATTTCAAGTGGGAGATCATGTATTTTTGAAGATTTCACCAACCAAAGGTGTCATGAGGTTTGGTATAAAAGGAAAGTTGAGTCCAAGGTACGTAGGACCATTTGAGATCTTGGATAAGGTTGGAAAGGTGGCATATCGATTAGCCTTACCACCTGTACTTGCTGGGGTACACAATGTATTTCACGTATCCATGTTAAGAAAGTATATGGCAGATGCAAGTCATGTAATTGAATACAAGCAGCTAAGGCTTCGAACGGACTTGAGTTACGACGAGAAACCGATTAAGATTGTGGATCGGAAGGACCAGAATCTGCGAAGACGAGTTATCCCGTACGTGAAAGTACAATGGAGCAACCACACAGAACGCGAGGCGACATGGGAGCTCGAAAGCGAAATGAGGGAAATGTATCCCGATCTCTTCGAAAATTAAGGTACGTTTAGTTTGGAGGACCAAACTCTTTTAAGGGGGTAAGAATGTAAAGACCCGGAAAATTTTGAATTTTTTTAGTATTATTTTAATTAGAATAATAAATAAAATAATACTCCTTATGCAATTTGGACTTGGGTTTAATTGAATGGACCAATTTAATGATTTAAGTCAAGTGGGCTAAGTCGGGCTTAGGAGGTCAAAGGGGCCCAAGGAGGTGAAAGCCTAGATATAAATAATAAACCTCTTCATTATATTTTTCATAATCCTTCATTAATCAAAGAAAAAGAAAAAAAATTAAAAACCCTAGGAGAGGGGGGCGGCGGCCGAGAGCTTGAGGGAGGTGACAGCCGAGTTTTTTGGTCTTCTTTGGCCATTGTTTCTTCATCATAATCAAGGTAAGATGATACCCTAAACCCTAGTTTTTATTTCATTCAATTCGAAATTAAATTGAATTAGATATGAATTTTTGAAATTCTAAAACTATTTAATTCTAGGTTTAGCCATTCTTAGATTTTAATGGTTTAATCTTAGAGTTTATTTAATAAATTGAGGGTTTGATTAATGGGGAATTGTAGGTTATAATGATGTAACCCTAACCCTAGTTCATATTGTTTTGAAATTAAATCAAACAAAATTAATTTGATTAAAGGTGTTTTTATTAAAGAGTATATAAATTAAATGATGTGTTTAATGTTTGGAAAATAAATAGAGGAACAAAAATCATATTTTTGAACCATCTAGGGTCGGTCGAGTTGACCTAGATGGATTTGGGGTGTGTCTCTTCTTAGGTGTTAAGCTTTTGGTTTATTTTGTGTAAAAACAGTTAGTTTTCAAACTGAAAAGGGACCAAACTGCAAAGTTTACAAAGCTGAAAGGATTAAATTCTGATTTCCAGTTAAATTCTCCACTGAACAGTTAACTATAGGACTGAACTGAAAAGTTCAAAGGTTCTGAGGGACTGTTCTGTAATTTTTAAAAGTCAGAGGACTGTTTTGCAATTACTGTAAAATTGAAGGATTGTTTTGTAATTTTCAAAAGTGGAGGGACTGTTTTGTAATTTTCCAAAAGTTGAGGGACTGTTTTGCAATTTTTCAAAAGTTGAGGGACTATTTTGTAAAATTCTGAAAGTTAAGTGACCTCTTTGTAAATTTTAGAAAGTTAAAGGACTTTATTGAAATTAAGAAAATCTAAAGGAACCTTTTGAAATTTAGGGGAAGACCAAAGACTTTAAAGGAATTATATCAAGGGAAAAGAAGAAAAATAACACAGTAAGATTAAAAAGGAATACTAAAAGACTTAGGTTCCAAAGTATTAGAGTTCAAAATAAAAAGTTTCTAAGGTTAAGAAACTGCTAAATTAGGAAAGTTCCTAAAAATAGAAAGTTAGTTAACCAATTAAGGTGAGTCTAAGAGTAACTCTTAGGTTAACTAAGGAAATGAAGTATAGGTGCATAAGAAGTAATAAAAGATTACTTGTACCTAAGATATGTTATTACGTGATTGTAGATTTCGCGTAAAGGCGTTGCTTAAGGAAGGAAGCAAAGCTAAGGTAAGGAATTACGATCCTAAGTACTCTTGTGTATCAATTTCGTTGGAAACTCCATCGAGTCTTTTCAAAACATGAATGCTATCTGTGGCTGATAGTACTTTGTTTAAAATACTCTTACGAAATGTATCGTCGTTGGAAATTCTTTATTCTATGATATGTTCTTGTTCATGGAATATCTGCAAATATTGAAATTGCTATGTGTGTTCTTATACCTATGAATGCACTGTATGTATAGACTAGTATGCAATATTATATGCTAGTTATGTTATGCTATGCTTAATGAAAAGTAAGTGTAACGGAAAATCGACATCAATGTAGGTGATCGATATGGGAATACTCAATGTAGGGTATAACCCATGAAATTTATGCTTAATGAAAAGCATGTATTATGAAAACACGACATCAATGTAGGTGTTCGTTGTTGGGAATACTCAATGTAGGGTATAACCCATGGAATTGACGGAAGGCTGAAAGTATAACAAAATTGTAGTTGCCACACTTTCTTTGTTATGAAATATACAAATATATGTTTGTCTATAACCTATCCTTGAATAAAATTTTTGGCTTCGTTCATTCTAGTCGTCTCCTCATTGTACCGATGAGACCACGTATGAACTTACTGGGCATTGTTCGCTCATTCCTTCATTTTCTTTTTCCCCCAGGATCGGAATAGAAAGGAGGAGAACCGTCATCAAGAAGAGACGGAGCAATTGCATAGAATAAATTAATTATTTAATGAATAATAAAATTGAAAAATTATGAAGTTGTTATTGTCAATAGCAATTTTAAATTTAGTCAAAATATATATTTTGATACATACGTTTGCAAGAAGGGTTAATGACAATTTAGGGCCTGTAGTATAGGGGCGGTACCACATTGGGGCCTGAAGTCATAAAACTATCAATTTGGGGCCCGAATTTACGATTTTGATCAATTTGGGGCTTTTTAACGAAAAACGTTAAAAAACCTCGTTAAGTGACCATGTGCGAGGCATGTGACATTCAGTGAGGGCATTTTGGTCATTTCGCGTTCAGCCCAGACTTCAGGCCCTAAATTGACATTTTGCCTATTAAATAATAAATAAAAATATTGAGTTTTTTTTTCTAATAATTTAAATTATTAATTATTTTGCTTCAAAAAAATTACTAATTATTTTAGATTTTATAAAATATATAAATAAAAATAGATTAAATAAAATAAATATTTAGAAAAAAATTACTAATCATATATTTAAAGATGGAATAATGTAGTAAGTGTTATTATACCTAAACTAAAATTAAATATTTCGTTTTATTACTTAATTTTACATTTTATAATTTTACAATTACAAGTTGGTTAAAATAAATTACATAATGAATAAAAATAAAAATAAAAATAAAAGATACTACTATTATCAAAAAATAAAAAAAGAAAAGAAAAATCTTTCTCATTTCATCTCCTTCTCCGGCCTCCTCCTCCGGCCTCTCCCCTCACCCCGTTCCCCAATTTCCCCCACTGCCATCACTCACCAACACTACCAATAAAACCCCAATTACCCTTCGATCCAGTTACCCTTCACCAAACTACTTCGATCCAGTTACCCTTCGATCCAGAACCAATTGTCGCCGTCGACTTCTTGATTGGGGTTGGGTGTGGTGGTGGGTTTACTTCGATCCAGTTACCCTTCGATCCAGAACCAACTGTCGCCGTAGCCATGGAATGTCCCTTCAATTTCCATATTTTGAAGAACGGGAGGAGGCGACAGTGAAGGAAGGTGGGGAGTGGGGATGGGTTTTGAAGGAAGGTGGGGAGGCAGCGCCATCGCCGGAGTAGGAGATGGGGTGAGAATGGGGATGGGTTTTGAAGGAAGTTGGGGAGTGGGAGGAACATGGAGGAGGCTATAGTGAGGTGAGGCCATTAGGGTAGGAGACAGTATGAGTATTGTAAATGAGAGAAAAAAAAATTGGTCTTTGAAGAGAGAGAGAGAGAGAGAGAGAGAGAGAGAGAGAGAGAGAGAGAGAGAGAGAGAGAGAGAGAGAGAGAGAGAGAGAGAGAGAGAGAGAGAGAGAGAGAGAGAGAGAGAGAGAGGGAAAATGTCAATTTAGGGCTTGAAGTCTGGGCCTGAACGTGAAATGACCAAAATGCCCTCACTGAATGTCACATGCCTTGCACATGGTCACTTAACGAGGTTTTTTAACGTTTTCCGTCAAAAAGCCCCAAATTGATTAAAATTGTAAATTCGGGCCCCAAATTGACAGTTTTAAGACTTCAGGCCCCAATGTGGTACCGCCCCTATACTACAGGCCCTATATAGTCATTAACCCTTGCAAGAATGATATTTTTGTACGTACTCTTTTAAAAAAGCAATTAAATGAATAAATTCAAGGAAATTGGACACTAGCTACAAAAGGAACTTGAATGTTGACTAGAAGGTCTAGATATGATATCAGCCTAATTGTCAAAGTGGGAAACATTGGAGTGGGCTTGACCCATCCCATCACTTTCTTAGGTATACCCGCAATCCTTGTTTAAAAAATTGTACTGTACAACAATATAAGCACGACTACAGATGTCCTTAGAAATATTGTGGGTGTGAATAGCAACACTCAAATAGTCAAAATATTTATAATTTAAAATCAAATTAGAATGCCCATTAATGTTTAAAAATTACCATATTGTAATTTGTCAGCGGTAAGCATGAAAACAAGGATTAGATACACTTCAGAAAGCACTTGCCAATTCGCACCCAAAAAAAGAAAAAAAGAAGGAAGCACTAGCCAATTAGGATCAACATTCCTATTTTTAGTCATTGATCCTTCCACAAGGAGTACAAAATAATGATGCTCCCCCGTCCCAAAATGATCTTTTTACTTTTTTTTTTTTTCTTTTTCTTAATCTAAAGAGGATCAGTAGTGGTTTCCCACTTACCCCCATGGTGACTCGAACCCAAGACCTATTAGGTATGGGTGAAGCGTCTAACCACTAAGCTGCGCTTCGTTGTCTATAAATGAAATTTGAGCAATAATTATTGGTTGATTTAGTTATACTAATGTAAATCCAAAACTTGTAATGGATACACCATCACCAACACTATCAATAACAACAAGTTTTACATTTTCATTAGAATAATTAAATCAAACTAAAATTATTGCTTAAAGCTTATTCGTAGTATTATTAAAAAGAGTGGGAAGATCATTTTGGGACGGAGGGAGTAGTTGCAAACAAAATTTAGAATACAGTTTTGCTTCTATTCATATGATTATCATAACAAAACCAAATAGTCAAAATCTATATAAATTAAGAGAAGAGAAAAATCTTGACCAGTTCTACCCTTTTAGATCTCCCTCATTCTTGAAACAGGTATTACATCCTCTTAAACAGAACGAAGAAATGTATATTCATCTTCCACACTGTTAACTACCACTCCCTCCTTTTGGGACGGAGGGAGTACAAACTTGGTTATGTGGAGAGCTCTCGTTAGAAGCTTTCGTTCCTCGAGGGGAGTCCTAAGCTTATGGTTATCAAATATCACAGTTTAGAAAGAAAAAAAAAACCTTTTTGAAACAAACATCTGAGAGGGGGTCAAGGTGGGCACCAAGAAGATCTGACTATGAAAAAAGACATAATCTTGGAGCCCCAAAAATCAAGGGAATCCTTGTTCAAAAATCAGGATGGATCACTGCTTAATCGCTAACCTTGAATTTCTCCTGGCAATGATCTCAGCAGCCCAACTCTTTCCAATTTCAGTTTGAAATTTTCCTGCGATTAGTAGCCACGGGTTATAAAATTTGAAGAAGACATAATTTGTGTCGTTTTTTTTTTTTGCTGGTTAAAATGAAAATGTGTTGATATTACCAGCTGTTGAAAGGAAGAACTCATCAAGGACTCTGTCATGTTCTGCAACAAGGTATAATAGCGTATCAGATAGTTATCCATCATTGGCTAATGAGCTTTAAAAGTATCTGGGGAACTATTTAAATGCTCCCTTTATCCGGGAAAGATAGTCTCACTTTTTTCCTTCTTAATTTTATTGAACTTTGAGCAATAATTTAGGTTAGTTTAATTATCCTAATGAAAATCTAAAACGTGTTATTTATACATCATTATAAATACTATCAATAACAATTTTTTTTATTTTCATTAGGATAGTTAAAATTGACCTAAATTATTGCCCAGAGTTAATCCAAAATAACAACTAAAAAAGTGGGACTATCTTTCCGGGACAGAGGTAGTACTTGAAACCCGTTAAATAAAGTAACCAATGCAGCTATGAACGGTAATGCTGTAACATTACCCTAATAAGTCATACTACATATATATTTTTTTGAAAACTCACAAGTCATTATATTAAATAAACAAGATTGTTAACAAAGAGCTTGTTTAAAGAGCAAGTTATAAAGTAATCAATTAGTCACTACTTCTACTTTCTTTGGTTTAATAAGCTTCTTTTGCTGTCGAGAAAAAAAAGAGCAAGTTCCATAGAGTTTTCTCTACATATTACTTCAAGCATTGTACTGTACAATATCTCAATGAGTAGATGTGTTGTCCAGTACAACACTTTAAAGCAAGTTCCGTACAATTCTGCTCATCAATCATTTTCCTTGTTTGAGTGGTTGCTTTCAAGTGTGGGTTCGGTTGGCAAAACCCATATTTTGGTCACGAATAGTTTTTATCAAGATACAAAAACTTCATGATCTAAACGTACCCATTTCATACTCCAGTGCTTGCAGAATCATTTCAACCTGGAGGCATAACACTTATGGTTAGTACATGCAAAGCCAATTCTCGAGGAGAACATATGAATATATAAAAGATCTATTTAAATTTATTTGCTAACAGTCCAAGGAAAACATCACTTTTAATAGATGCATACTCAAGCACAAACCCAAGATAAAAGGGCAAACTTCACTCTTAATAGATGCATAATCCAGCTCAAACTCGAGATAAAACTGCATGTATGGCTTGTATAATATTAACCGAGCTCGAACCCAATAAAACCTTGGCTCGTACTCCCTGTCCCAAAATGAATGTCCAGAAAATTTCAAATTCGCTCTTGATCAAGAGTAAATTTGAAAAGTTTTTGGACATTCATTTTGGGAAGAAGGGAGTATAATATTAACCGAGCTCGAGCGCAGACACCAAACGTTCATCTGAACTTAGCTAAGATACACCCCTACTATCCATAGCATAAAAACATATCTCAAAGCCAAATATAAAAATCATGCACACACAGGTGATCCAAATTAAATGATAAAACTTACTTTGTCAAAATCTTTCACAAGATTAGCCTCGATGGAAGCATTATTTTCATATTCTGTCCATAACTCTTGGATTTCTTCAGCTGCAGATAAGACAACACCATTAATCTAGTTAATCTGCGAAGGAACAAAACATCTATGCAAGATATATTTAGGAAGAAACTACCCCTCATTCCTCCTCCCAGAACTTTGCACATTTCATTTAACGCTGCCTGCTCCATCCTGCTCTTTTCTACTTTAGGCACACCATCAGATGGTGTTATGTCTCCAACAATAGCTATAAAAGGTCAAATTACATCATAAGCTTCAAATCTTAAACAATAAAGGACATTGAAATAAGTAAGAAGAGAAAACATAAGAATGTCAGCAATGGATGAAACAGATCGCAGTTCAGTAATAACCCCAAAAATTTGTGCCAACAAACAAATTTATCTTGTACATGTTGAAGGTGCTTGCAACAAAATTAAATATCATATCATAATTGACTTTATTATGAGCATGTCACGTGTTATATATAAATTTGTCAGAAATAATTAGACTACATGAATTACGGCTACACAGCAAGAGAGAGAGAGTACAGAGCGTGGAGATAAGAAAAACAACAAAAGAGTACTAGGACCATGTTTGAGTTTTTTCAGGAAATCCAGGCATAGAATTTTCTCTTCTAATTTAACTATGAACTCAAGCATACTTTGAACAGCCATGCTTCATATGTAGGTTGTAGCAGCTTAGTAAATCAAAATGTGATGAAAGAAAAACAGTATACCTTCTGCTATATCATGCACAATCGCAATCTTGATACACCTATTAACATACAAAAACAAGAAGGGAAAGTGTGCTTAGTGTTCAAACTAATGAAGCGGGTCAATTATAAATACCGTTACAATAAATTGAGATTTGGACAACAAAACTTGATGAATATGAAAGATTAAAGAGTCATTTAAATCGAAAGAAAATTTATTTCTCCGTATGACACTCACATATGCAGCCTTTTCTTTTTCGTCCATTTTTATCCCCTTTCATGTTCAGGAGCGGGGTGAGCTCGGAAAGCAAGTCAACCATAGGGAAACGGAAATCTATTTGGCCTCCCATTTTCTGACGGTATGGTCATGCAAGTGACCTCAATTCATCTTACATTCACTTCTTATTATTAACAGTCTGTATTTGACTCTCAAGGGCTCAAGTAGCTGTTGCACCTCAATTATCAGCTTGTCTAGGCAAAACAAAATCTTGTGATGCAAACTTTTGGGACCCTTGAAAGTTGATTTTTGGCAATTGAAGGGTCATAAAGAAAGACAAGAAAATTTATATACACCAATCAGTTATACAGTCTGAGCTCATACCTACATTGATACTCTATGCTCTCTGAGTTTAAAAATACAAAGGCATGAAATCAGCAGCATTAGATGGTCACCATGGTTTGACCAAAATGATCGCTAAGATCATAATATACATATATGGCCAGAATGTATGAACTTTCTTGTTGTTACTGCAATAGCACAACAAATATGCAGTTCAGATACCAACATCTTCAACAAATAAGTCCAACACTATCCGCAAGTTCTTTGACGCGGTAACAGTCTTCAGACGTGATCTCACTTATGAGCAACTATTCAATACTCCCTCCGTCCCTAAATGAATGTCGATTTTAAAGAAATTTTTGTCCCAAAATGAATGTAATTTTTGAAAAAAGCTGCCCCTAAATGTTTTTTTACCAATTTTTTTTCACTACTTTTTTTATACTTGTAAAACTAAATGTTTAGAAAGTCGATAAGAAGAATATTTATACATCTTTGCCATTAAATTATATAAAGAGTTAACATCCTCAGAATGTCCCCAAAATGAAATTTGGACACATTTACGGATGGAGGGAGTAATAACCACCTAAAAAGCTTTCAATACATCTTACTGTATTTTAAGTTCATAGACACGAGGAGATATCAAACTCATAGAAGTTGAACTGTATGAATCATTGCTATGAACTACAGAGTGCTATATATAAGTTTCATCCTTAACGCAAATCAAATATCATAACAGATGACTCCCAGAGGACTGACAATAGTGCAATTCAGCTTCCAATTAAGATTTACAGAAAGGGAGACACATGTATAAATTAAGGTATCCTTGAGAATAGGCCTGGCAATTGTTCGGGTTGGGTCGGGTTGTGACGGTTTAGTGGGTTGAAACGGGTCGATCGGCTACAACCCCTTTAAATTGACAGGACAAATGGGCCATGCTGATACGGACCGGGTTATCGGGTTGAGATGGGTCGACCCGTTTATTTTTCTGTCCGGATGCCTTGGATTCATTAATTTTGGCTATTTATGTTTGCGCGCTGAAACGAACTGGGTCGACCCGTTAAGCTTAGCGGGTTGAGACAGGTGACTCGTTTCAACCCGCTAACTTAAACGGGTTGGGTTGGGCTGGGTCGGGTCGGGTAATTATTGAGTTGGCTTGTGCGGGTTAGTGGGTAACAGGTCGAATTTGCCGGGCCTGCTTGAGAATGATCCTTGCAACTAATCATCGTTATTTCTATAGCAACCTTAGTCTTTCTCCTAAAGCATAAACCAATGTACAATCGTGCTCACATGACATAGATTGATTACGAGAGAATAGTAGCACAAGCAAGTTCTAATAACCAAGTCCAACCTTTCCCTGTTCACACCAGGAAGATCACCAGCAATCAAAGCCATCAGTGACATCCGATACATATGATCGGCAATAGATTCCGGACCCTTTATTCCGTGATTGATCCATCCCTTTCTTTTGGTGGTCTACAAAATATGTGGGGGGGGGGGGTCAGCATATAACAGGATACTTTTTAGCTAGCATAGATATATTAAATTAAAAAATTAACAGAAATCCTAGAATGGAAAGAGCCAAAGGAATGTAAACTGATGCTACCTCTGTCCCAAAATGAATGTCCAACTTTTTGTCAAATGTACTCTTGATCAAGAGCAAATTTGAAATTTTTTTGGACATTTATTTTGGGAGGGAGGGAGTATAACTATTCAATTAGTTGCAAATTACATCTAAAATGACAGAAAATGGCTAGAGAAGTGTTCAGTGAGTCACAAACAACATCTGAAATTGCAGAAACTTGCAAGATATATTTTTCTTTAGAAATAGTGTATGCCTGATTGTGTCAATGAAAATTTGTTCCTAATAAAAAAACAGATATTGATACTTCCTAAGCCAAACATTACCGATTGTTGCACTCGAACTATATACCCAAATAAAAGACAAGTACGTATTTGTAAAGTATTAGGTCACCAACATATATACTGATATACATGCACCTATGCAGAAAAAGTACAAAGCAGCCTACTAATAGAGGGTCATAGTAATAAATTATGCATGATTTAGTGACAGATTTTCCCTAAATGTGAGGCGTGGATCATAAGTCTTTTGTTTCTCATTGCTGCCCTATGCGTGCTAAAGTGAGATACAGTGAGCAACTTGACTCAAAATTTTGATTGTTTTCAGACGGCTAGCTTGAGGAGATATTTTCTTGCACAAGCACTGTGACTTCTATCATATCCCTCCGTCCCAAAAAGTTTGTCCCACTTTAACATTCATAGTCAACTCAATCAAACTTTGACTCATGGTTTTATGAAAACCTAATTATTCCTATGTAGTTCTAAAAATTGTTATTTATAGTATTAGTATTAGTAATGGACCTAATGGTGAATTAATAACAATTTTTATAATTACGAAGAGATATCTAGATTTTCATAAAGTTGTGGTCAAAGTTTTATTGAGTTGACAATGAAAGTCCAAGCGGGACAAACTTTATGGGACGGATGGAGTAAGTTTTCTATTTCTCTTATTTTCAGCCTCATTCTTCATACCTAGAAAATCCAGATCTCCTTCAAAAACTCTCAAGTACTACACTTTTATTCAGTTTTGTTACCAAGTAATGTTTCAGTCTCTTAATATCATCAAAATCCAGTACACAAACTCAGTTAGTGTAGCTAGTGCATAATATTGATAGCTTCAATGCAGAAATATATTTTTGAATAATAAATACAGAATTAAAAAGAAATTGAACTTTTCAACAGAAGGGCGGTAACTGGGCCTCTAGCCTCCATTTAATTACTCCATGGCTCACTACTCTCCTCCAGAGGCGCACACATTCCACACTCTCCAAACCACAATCGCTATTGTACTCACCGAATAGAGTCCCAAACAGCCATGGAGAAAGTGATGTAGCACAAGTTTCGTCAGATCAAGCAGAGGGCACGGTTCTGGCGATGAGGGCGGACGCGCAGGGGATGAGGGCGGCCGCGCTTGATGGAGGTTTGGCGAAGACAATTTCTCGGGACAGTTGCGCGACCGCGCTGGCTGGAAGAGCGACCGCGCTGGCATAACAAAATCAAGACCAGAGCTTCGGGGCATTTGCGCGACCGCGCTGGTAGGAGGGCGATCGCGCTGGCGTCGGATTTTCAAGCAAGGAATTCTAATTTCTTTCCAGTTTGTGAACTTTAAGTAGGGTTATTTTAGGTATTTCTTTAATTCCGTTTTAGCTAGGTTTTCAGCTTTCCTAGGTCATATAAATACTTGTTTTCATTATTGTTGGAGGGGGACTATTATTATTGAATTAGCTTTTGCTTTGCAAACTAAGGTTTATCCTTGAAGTCAATTTGGCTTGTTAAATCCTATTCGTGGATTCGAAGTAGGTCGAACGTTCCCTTTGAATTGTTCGTTATTCTTGGTTGATTAAGATCCTTTGACGAGGAATTATTCAACCTTTGTTCGTTTATTTCCGCTGCGTTTACTCTTCATCAGTTGGTATCAGAGCAAGAAAGATCCTTGGAAGATATGGCGGGAAACAATGGTGGCAACAACATAGACAACCAAGCCGCGGTTATAGCAATTCTCGATCGTATGGAGCGACAAGCTACGGAACGTGCAGCCATCCAAGATCGCCAACATACTGAACTTTTGGAGGCTTTGCGTGGCTTAAGGGTTGATGGCAATCGCGGGCACAGAGATGATCTTGATTTGGAACCTGAAGATCGAGGGGAGGGCCACCGTCGAGTTCCACCGCCTGGTGGTGATAGAAACCATGGGAGAAGAGAAGGTAATAATTTTAATGATCACTTGCCGAAAATCAAAGCTGATTTACCATCTTTTTCTGGTGATTTAAATATGATCGAATTTTCGGATTGGTTAGAAGAGGTTGAGAAATTTTTCACTTTAATGGGTATTCCTGAGGATAGGAAAGTACCATATGTAGCCTATAAATTGCGTGGAGGTGCCTCTGCGTGGTGGAAACAATTGAGTAATCAATTACGTAGGGAGTTCAGGGAGCAAATTCATACATGGCCACAGATGAGACTAGCTTTGCGACAACGTTTTTTACCCAAAAATTATGATCATGTTATCTATCAAAAGTTTTTAGAATGCAAACAGGGACCGAAAAGTGTTGCAGAATATTCACATGAATTCCATACTCTATCAGCTCGTTGTGATTTGGGAGAGTCGGATGTTCAGCAAGCCTCGAGATTCGTTACTGGCCTTCGTGCTAACATCTGAGATGTTGTGGAGTTGCATACTCATGAATTTTGGAGGACGCGATTGACGGGGCTACAACGGTGGAGAGACAACTTTCTAGACCTCGTCTGTTGTCGGGAATTTTGGAGGTTCTTATTCCGGAGCACGGGTTTGCCTCGAGATAAGACACGAGCTATTGGTTAAGGCGTCGGAGGAAAAGAATGATGTTCCTGCAGCTAGTCAACCTACACAAGCTAGGAAGTCCAATAATTCTACTGGCCAACAAAACACTAACCCTTATGCCAAAACTTTTGGTAACAAGTGTTATAAATGTGGACAAACAGGGCATATTTCTAGTGGTTGTCATCTTCGTAAGAGTACTAATATGGTGGATCGTGACGATAATGATGATGGCGGAGAGGATGAAGATGGTCCGGAATATTGGGAGGATCCCAATGTTGATGAAGAGGGTGTGGAAGATCATGGGTCTTTCGTAGTTAATAGACTTATGTTGACTACGCCGAACGATGAGGGGGATCCAGCACGCCACAGCATTTTTCGTACCAAAGGGAAGATGAAAGACTCTGATATTCAGATCATTGTTAACAGTGGGAGCAGTGAAAATTTGGTAGCACGTGATTTGGTGAACAAGCTAAAATTGGAAGTCATGCCACATCCTTCACCTTATTCCGTTGGGTGGATCAACTCCGTCGGCAAAATTAAGGTACACGAACAATGTCTTGTTCCTTTCTCTATCGGTCGTTATAAGGATACTGTTCTCTGTGACATTATTGATATGACTGTTTGCAATTTATTGTTGGGGAGGCCTTGGCAATTTGATCTTAATGTGGTACATAAGGGGAGAGACAATATTCTTCAATTCAAGAAAGATGGTGCACGTTTTAACTTGTGTCCTTTACGGGATAGAGATCCTTTTGTTAAGAAGGTGAAGAAACCTATTGTTTCTCTTTGCACTGCTAATGAATTTCTGAGTGATGTTGATGAAGCTACTTGTGTTTTTGCGGTGGTAAGAAAGGGTGTGCCCGGTTCAGTTTGTTTGGTTCCCAAGTCTTTGGAAGCTTTGTTACATGAATATCGTGATGTTATGCCTGATGAATTACCTGCGGGGTTGCCTCCCTTGCGTAATATTCAGCATAATATTGACTTGGTTCCGGGTGCATCTCTTCCTAATCTCGCTCATTATAGAATGAGTCCGGCTGAACATGCAATTTTAAAGGAGCAAGTGGAGGATTTATTGAAGAGAGGTTATATTCAGGAGAGTTTGAGCCCTTGTGCAGTCCCGGCTCTATTAGTTCCTAAGAAAGACGGAACTTGGCGTATGTGTGTAGACAGTCAGGCTATTAATAAAATTACGGTTAAGTATCGTTTTCCCATTCCTCGTCTTGATGATATGCTAGACATGCTTCATGGTGCTAAGATATTTTCTAAAATTGATCTAAGGAGTGGTTATCACCAAGTACGTGTTCGCCCGGGTGATGAGTAGAAAACAGCTTTCAAGACCAAAGAGGGATTGTATGAATGGTTGGTGATGCCATTTGGTTTATCAAATGCACCTAGTACTTTTATGCGTTTGATGAACCAAGTATTGAAGCCCTTCATTGGTAAGTTTTTGGTGGTTTATTTTGATGATATCTTAATTTTTAGCAAGACGAAAGAGGAGCATGTTGGGCATTTACAGTCAGTGTTGCAAGCTTTGCGGGAGAATGAATTGTTTATAAATCTCAAGAAGTGTTGTTTTATGCTTGATAAATTATTATTCTTGGGATACATTGTTTCTGCGGATGGTATACAAGTAGATGAAGACAAGATAAAGGCTATTCGAGAGTGGCCCACTCCTACTACTGTTAGCGAGGTTCGTAGTTTTCATGGCTTGGCTACTTTTTATCGTCGTTTTATTCGCAATTTTAGTTCTATTGTGGCTCCAAATTCTTGAATGTATGAAGAAAGGTGGTTTCCGTTGGGGTGATGAGGCGGATGCTAGTTTCGCTTTAATTAAGGAGAAATTGACTAGTGCTCCTTTGTTAGCTTTACCGGATTTTTCTAAGCCTTTCGAGCTTGAGACGGATGCTTACGTGATTGGGATAGGGGTACATTTTGATTCAAGAGAAAGAGGCCGGTTGCTTTCATGAGTCAAAAGTTGGAGGAGGCTAAACGTAAGTGGACACCATACGAGCTTGAGTTTTATGCTGTGGTTCAGGCTATTAAGCATTGGGAGCAATATTTATTGCATCGTGAATTTGTTCTTCATACTGATCATGAGGCTTTGAAGTATATGAATGGTCAGAAATCTCTTACACGTATGCATGCTCGTTGGGTGGCTTATTTGCAACAATTTACTTTTGTTATCAAACACAAGAGTGGGAAGACTAATAAAGTTGCGGATGCTTTGAGTCGTCGGGCACACTTGTTAGTTAATATGAAGAATGTAGTTATCGGGTTTGAGTGTATGAAGGACTTGTATGAGACTGATGTTGATTTTACAGATGCTTGGGCCAAGTGTCGTGATGGTGTTCAGGCTAGCTTATTTTTGTTGCAAGATGGATTTTTGTTCTTCATGGACAAATTATGTATTTCGCAGGGTTCTATCCGTGAGAGTCTTATTTATGAGATTCATAAAGATGGTCATCATGGGCGTGACAAGACAGTTGAGTTAGTTACGAAGAAGTACTTTTGGCCACAAATTCGGAGGGATACATACAAGATTGTGCAAAAGTGTATGGTTTGTCAGACGAATAAGGGACAGTCACAAAATACTGGGTTGTACACTCCTTTGCCGGTTCCTGATAACCATGGGTGGATATTTCTATGGACTTTGCGCTTGGATTACCTCGTACTTAAAGGTCCAATGATTCAGTGTTTGTTGTGGTTGATCGTTTTTCGAAGATGGCTCATTTTATTCCTTGTAGAAAGGCTGACGTCTTTGCACAGCATGTGCGGGGTTGTTTTTCAAGGAAATTGTTCGTTTGCGTAGGGTTCCAAAGACTATTACTTCGATCGTGATACGAAGTTCCTCGGTCACTTTTGGCGAACTCTTTGGAAGATTTTTGAGTACGGGTTTGCAATTTAGCGGTTCTTTTCATCCATGCGGTGATGGACAAACAGAGGTGGTAAATCGAACTTTGGGTAGCATGGTCCGTTGTTTGTGTAGTGATCATCCCAAGAAGTGGGATTTGGTGTTGGCAACTGCGGAATTTGCCTTCAACAACATGACCAATAGGACTACAAAGATGTCTCCGTTCGAAATAGTCTATCAAAGGGCTCCTACTCATACTCTGGAATTGGTTCCGTTGCCTAGTTTACCTGGGTATAGCGTCGCTGCGAAAAATTTGGCTAAGATGGTTGATTTTGTGCAAGCTGAGGTGAAAAGGAACATTGAAGAGTCTAATGCAAAGTACAAGGAAGCTGCAGATCGGAAACGAAGTCAAAAGGTGTTTTCTGTGGGGGATATGGTTATGGTTCACTTACGAAAGGAACGTTTCCCTCAAGGGACATATAGCAAGCTTCATCCGAAGAAGATTGGTCCGTGCAAAGTGGTGACGAAGATAAATGACAATGCTTATGTTGTGGATTTGCCGGTTGGTTGGAATATTTCGCCTACTTTCAATGTGTCGGATTTGGTCGATTTTTACCCGGATGATCCTTTATATAGCGATGTGGATTCGGGGACGAATCCTTTTAAAGTGGGGGAAAATGATGTAGCACAAGTTTCGTCAGATCAAGCAGAGGGCACGGTTCTGGCGATGAGGGCGGACGCGCAGGGGATGAGGGCGGCCGCGCTTGATGGAGGTTTGGCGAAGACAATTTCTCGGGACAGTTGCGCGACCGCGCTGGCTGGAAGAGCGACCGCGCTGGCATAACAAAATCAAGACCAGAGCTTCGGGGCATTTGCGCGACCGCGGCTGTAGTAGGAGAAGCGATCGCGCCGGGCGCGTCGGATTTTCAAGCAAGGAATTCTAATTTCTTTCCGGGTTTGTGAACTTTAAGTAGGGTTATTTTGGGTATTTCTTTAATTCCGTTTTTAGCTAGGTTTTCGGCTTTCCTGAGGTCATATAAATACTTGTTTTCATTATTGTTGGAGGGGACTATTATTATTGAATTAGCTTTTGCTTTGCAAACTAAGGTTTATCCTTGAAGTCAATTTGGCTTGTTAAATCCTATTCGTGGATTCGAAGTAGGTCGAACGTTCCCTTTGAATTGTTCGTTATTCTTGGTTGATTAAGATCCTTTGACGAGGAATTATTCAACCTTTTCTGTTCGTTTATTTCCGCTGCATTTACTCTTCATCAGAAAGGGCAAGCGAAGAACAAATGAGCATGGGATTCCGCCTCCAAGTTGCAAAAAACACACGAAACATTCTCCAAATTCATGAAAGAGAGGGTGTCCCTAGTCGCCAAACGGTTCCAACATGAAAGCCACACAATAAATGAGAACTTAGGAGGAATAAAAGATTTCCAAATAAGCTTCATCCACGGGCGCTTAACGTGATGAGAACGCAAGATATCATAAACCAAAGAAGAGTCCAACTAATTGCCCACACAACAATTTTGAAGGCCCAAGATAGTAGCATCACGACCTCCAAAAATGCCATAGAGGCTATCCCAAATAACACAAAGCTTCTTAATGAGAAAAGAGTCTCTATCTCGAGAAACATAGTCCCAAAAAGAAGTACCTAGAAGATAATAATCCTTGACTAGCTTGACCCGAATGGAATCCGCGTTTGAGTGAAACGACGAAGAGAACGAGCAGCAAGCAAGGTTCCAAACCTTGATATCCATAAGGCCCAGAGCCCTCCTTCATCTTTTGGGGTGCAAATTTTATCCCAAGCAATACGAGCGATCCGCCCACCCCAAAAGAAATTAATACAAGAAGATACGATCTTATCAAGGTCACCCTCCGCATTTAAAAAGGGAAGACTTGAAACCTAAAACCTTCCACTCCTTGAATAACCGATCTAATAAGCTCCACTTTACTGCGTATGAGAGAGATTTTTGCCCCACTTCGAATATAAGAATCAATAGCCTCGGTGAAAGGAGCAAAATCCTTCACAGAGACCGAATTGGGAGCCAAAGGGATGCCCAAATACCGAACAGGAAATGCGCCTTCAACAAACCCCACACGTTTCAGAATCTCCATCCAAACTACATCTCTAACTCCTGCCAAATAAATGAAAGACTTGGAAGGATTTAAGGCCAGCCCAGAAACGGCTTCAAAAGCCTCCAAGCAATCCATAAGAACACTAACCGAGGACAGATTACCATATGAGAAAAGCATAAGATCATCCGCGAAAGCAAGATGAGAAATGCGAGTATCACCACACTTTGGATGGAATTTGAACCCAATAGCATCAGTCTTGGCCCTCAACTTCCTAGAGAGGTATTCCATGCAAAGAATGAATAAGTAAGGAGACATTGGATCACCTTGCCGAAGCCCCCTCTTCGGATGGAGATTCTGAACCGTGTGGGGTTTGTTGAAGGCGCATTTCCTGTTCGGTATTTGGGCATCCCTTTGGCTCCCAATTCGGTCTCTGTGAAGGATTTTGCTCCTTTCACCGAGGCTATTGATTCTTATATTCAGAAGTGGGGGCAAAAATCTCTCTCATATGCAGGTAAAGTGGAGCTTATTAGATCGGTTATTCAAGGAGTGGAAGGTTTTTGGTTTCAAGTCTTCCCTTTTCATGCGGCTATCCTTGATAAGATCAGATCTTCTTGTATTAATTTCTTTTGGGGTGGGCGGACTGCTCGTATTGCTTGGGATAAAATTTGCACCCCAAAAGATGAAGGAGGGCTCGGTCTTATGGATATCAAGGTTTGGAACCTTGTTTTGCTTACTCGTTCTCTTTCGCTGTTTCACTCAAATGCGGATTCCATTTGGGTCAAGCTAGTCAAGGATTATTATCTTCGGGGTACTTCTTTTTGGGACTATGTTTCTCGAGATAGAGACTCTTTTCTCATTAAGAAGCTTTGTGTTATTCGGGATAGCCTCTATGGCATTTTTGGAGGTCGTGATGCTACTATCTTGGGCCTTCAAAATTGTTGTGTGGGCAATAAGTTGGACTCTTCTTTGGTTTATGATATCTTGCGTTCTCATCACGTTAAGCGCCCGTGGATGAAGCTTATTTGGAAATCTTTTATTCCTCCTAAGTTCTCATTTATTGTGTGGCTTTCATGTTGGAACCGTTTGGCGACTAGGGACACCCTCTCTTTCATGAATTTGGAGAATGTTTCGTGTGTTTTTTGCAACTTGGAGGCGGAATCCCATGCTCATTTGTTCTTCGCTCGCCCTTTCTCCATGGCTGTTTGGGACTCTATTCGGTCCTGGCTTGGCATTCGGAGGCAAATGTCTACTTTGGAGAGCTGCATTAAATGGATTAAGAAGGAGCATGGTGGGAAGTCTTTGAGATCAAAGGCTGTTTTACTTGCTTTTTCTGTGGTGGTTAATGACATTTGGAAGGCCCGTAATAGTATTGCTTTTGATGGTGATGTTGTTACCCCGGCTGACATCATTTCTAGAGTTAAGCTTTCAGTCTACCGTATTTTATTTACTTTGTATCCTTCTTATAGGATCGAGTTCTAGAGTTTTATTCCTCTTTGGTTTTATCCCGGGGTATGCCCCGTAGACTTCTTGTATTCATTTCTCAGTCTTGAATTGAATTCCTCGTTATAAAAAAAAAAAAGAATTGCATTAACTCAAAATTTCTCATAAAAAGTAAACTTTCCTAGACATCAGATAAGCACTTACATATCCCAAATAAATACGAAATTGAATGCCATGACCGAAACTTGAGGATTTTTATCAAAATTCAGTATTTAGCACAGTCCATAAAAAATTGAAACTAATCCCACAAAAGTCACAAACACAACCTGATCATCAGCTGGTGCCAGTACATCATTATCATTAACTTTTTCAACCAATCAACCACATGCTAAAGCAAAAATCTTAAAGAAAAAAACCACGATCACAAATTCACAATAACACCCAATTAAACTAAAATGGCAGTAAATTGATAAACTAATCGGCCTAAAAAAATAAACTTTAAGCACAAACTAAACACAAATTGGAAATAAAAAACAATGCGAGTAAACAAAGCATGCGCATACCTTAAGGCTGTGGCACAATGTGAGAAAATCAATAGCCGACGAGGACGAAGAAGCATCAGTACCATCGGCAGAAGCCGACAATTTTGATACGATTCCTCTGTCCGATTTCGGCAATTGCGAACTGAAGGAGAAAAGGTTGGGAGCCGGAGGTTCATGAGAATGAAATGGAAGGTTAACGGAAGTGCGGCGATGAAACCGAGGGGAAAGACAAGTCTTGATAGGCTGCCTGCAGCGAGAAGGTGAAGAGAGAGAATACGGCTGAGCGGCCATTGTAAGCAACGGGGGTGAAGGTGATCGGCCCGGCGAGGTGGAGGTGGTGGTGGTGGCGGGCGAATAAGTAATTTAGGGGTGCGGAGTTATAGGCGTAATGTGGGGTTAGCGGTGTTGCGGAGAAAAAAGGGCCTCTAATCTTTCTCTTGTTGTCTTGTGGGTGGTGATCCGGGAGGTAAATAATCGAGTAGATCAAGTTTTTTATCGAGCCAAGCCAAGGGCTCGTCTGGTATACAGTTTTATAAACGGAGAATTTTTAAGATGGAGCTTATTTTTGGACGCTATAATTTTGAGCGGTCAAAATGTTCTCAACTTTTTAAAATTCAACCGTCTAAAACCAAGGTTCTAAAAAGCGCTATGCGGATGCTAAGCGGCGGAGTCGGGCCTAGCGCCTAGGCGGGGACTAGTCGGGATTATTCGGGATTAGTCAGAACCTAGGCGGGACTTAGAACTAGGCGTTGGAGAGGGGTCTAGGGCTTAGGCGGGGCCTAGGCGCCCTTAGACGGGGTCTTTTAGAACACTGTCTAAAACTCTTGACTAACACGCTTAATAAAAAAAAAACTGAGTTTTTTTATCTCCATTTTTACAAAAACGCTCGACAAGACAGGGCCTAAGTTTGTTTAAAAATTATTAAGTTGAGTTTTTTAGTTCAAGTTCGAATAAGATTTGTTATCCGAACTCGAGTTGAATCGAGTTTCAAATTTATCACGCGCTGCTTGCGAATAACTCGAGTCGTTATCGAGTTTGAGTATTAACGAGCCGAGTTCGAGTTTTTGCCCAATTTTATGTAAAATATGAAAAATAGAGTTTATAACGATCTTCTCGAGTTGAGCTCAAGTGCGAGTCGGTCAATAACAATAAAAAATTTGATTTTAACGAACTACTCGATTCGAGTTAAAGAAAATGATAGGAAACAAAGAAACAATCAGGTTTTTTTTCGAGTATTTTGAGTTGAGCTCAAAATGAGTCGATCGTGAACAAGACTGATCGAACCAACGAGTTGAATACGATCGACTCAAAATCCAAACTAGTTTTAAAATATTGTTTGAGCTCGAGTCGAGATACAACTCAAATTTACTCGAGTTCGAATTTTTTTTGCCGATCTCAAGTCGAGCTCCATCAGATCGCGACGAATAACAATCCTAGACCCAATGTTTTATGGCTTCTTAAGTTGGCGTTTTTTCAAAGGGTAAATTATTTTCTCCCTCCCCCCCCCCTCCACACATAAATTTACTGGAGTTCGAATTTTTTTAGCCGATCTTGAGTCAAGCTCGAACATCTCGCGATGAATAACAACCTTAGACCCAATATTTTATGGCTTCTTGGGTGGGCATTTTTTAAAAGGATAAATTATTTTCTCCAACCCCCGTAGGCTTATAGTCGTCCTTAAAAAAATTGTAGAACAAATCTCACTTTATTATCTCAAGATTAACAAAGTATATTATTTGGAATATGTAGTTTTAATTTCTTCACTTTAGAGTGCAAAGTTTCATTTTATATAAAGGTTTAGAAAATTAGTTCGCATATCCTACAAGCGGTATTTGTGATGCACATTTCATGCCCATCTATTTTCTGCAATTGTAGAAAGGATGCGTTAATGGCGATCAAATATCAAACAAAGTTCACGACTATTAATAACATGTTTGCAAACAAGATAAATGAACCGAGACTAGTTTGGATAGTATTCTTTCTCAACAATAGCAATTGCAAGAGGAAGTAAACTATCATTTGCATCAATACCCATGACAATAAGTATAACCCTTTTATATCTTCCATGCAGGAATGTGTCATCAATAGAAATGACCGAACGACAATAAGAGAATGCTTCTAGAAAAAGTCTAAAAGAACATACGGTCAAACATACCTAAAGCACCATCAGGAGTTCTGTAATGCCTTTTTGTTTACCACATTATGTCTTCATATATGAAACCTCATTACCTTGAACTGTTTTTATATGTGGCATAACAACTCCGATCTTCAAATATGGATCAACCTTAATAAGATTAACAATTTTTCGTCCGACAAACTTAGCATTTAAATTGGGGTGATATAGGCTAACTCTTGAATCCAAGCAAGATGAGGATTTGTTTACTTGATTACTTCCTAATAGTCACGGGTTTTCAGGCTCACATTTACATCGAAATTGCATGGATACTCTTTTAACAAACACTTATAGTTCGAGACCAATGTGTGCTAATGTTTATGTTGTAGCACAAAATTTTCTTAATTTGAAACGTTTTTTATCTCAAATTGCATCTCAATATTCTTTGAAAAGCGAATAACTTTGGCAATTTTGTCACTCTCTACATTCAATTTTGTAAATTTACATTTGTTATTATCTTATAAAACGAGAAGTTTTGGCCTTGGGAGATAATATCAACAACTAGACGTCCATATAATGCATCTGATATGCTTATTTCGTATCCCCCCATTTCTTTTCGTATGATTTTGCTTACAATATCAGTTGTTGTAGCATTATAAACCGTATTGTTACTTTCGCTACCGTCAGTATAAATTTGACCTCTTCCCCCGTTTTCAATTATATATATAGAATATTTTAAGAAGTGAATATCTTTCTTAGTAGTAGTGTCCGGGAAAATAATAGGAAAGTGATTTCACTATATTTCTGATCGGAACAGGGCCTATCACAAGAATATTTGTTTGATTGGGGTGATAGATTTGAAAAGACAAATCACCTATTTTTTCTTTCATCTCCGGAGAAATACGATTGGGAGGGACTAATTCAAATCCTTTCACCGTAAAAATGATAGTCTGCTTTCTTATATATTTATATATGCCATTCTGCGAAATTTCATAAATAATCAAATGTCCTATCCCATCATCACCCGCCCCATCATTACCCTCCCCTTCATCACCCTCCTCCCCGCTAACATTAGTAGCACTATTACAATCTTTATATCCATTATCATCATTATTTAGTAGCGACTCTATATTTTCTTCATAATTAGCATCATTATCCCATTCCTCTTCTATATCTTTATCATCCTCGGTGGAAAATGGAAAGTAATTTGCAATTACATGGTCGATCAGATGAGAATATCTACAAATAACGTGCAATTGTACCTTCTTTCGATCTACACCAGTTGTCTTATATAACTTGTCAATCAACTTATTGTAGCTCAATCGAATTTAAGCCCTAAGTGCACATTTTGACCCCTTTCAAAATGATGACCTTTAAATGATGTTCGTCATCTCCTCCCAATAGCACATAAAAACAAGTGAAACCCCATTCATAATTATTATACAAAATGAAATTGAGTGTAAAAATCATATTTTTAACTTTACCTCTAAATTTTCAAAAATCTCCAAACGCACCCTAATTTTCATTCTCTAATCACAAATATAAAGTGGGAGACGGATTGAGGTATACCATAGTTGCTTTGATCTTCTTATCCTTCACCAAAAATAAAGTACAATGTGAGAACATGGAGTTCAAGCGAAGCCCTTATTCCCCTTTCAGTTTGAGTGATTTTGTGTAAATGTCAAACTCAGAAAATACTGGCACGCTGAAATCGCCACTGGTACTAGTAGTAGCGACTTCATCTAAAAAACGCTACTACTGCTTAAGCTAATCTCACATAGTTAATTAGTTTAACTGAAATGAAAATGTTACAACCAGTGATGATTTCTCTTTTAAAAAAAATCCATCATTTTCCTAATATAATTTTCTTTATTTACAAATTAATAAGAAAAACAAGGTAAAATCGTTAGTGATAGTAACGACTTCACCAAAAATGTACACTCTAAATTTTGATACTTTTCCAAAAACCAATTATTTGAAGAAGAAAAATTGTCATTTAAGGGGATTTAAGGGGGAAGAATCCTGCTCGTTTTTCTTTGTCTTAGATCATAATTGCATTTTAAAGTAGGATAATAACTTTATTCAATTTAAAATGTTTCTAAACTTGCTCAAAAAATAACATTCTAAAAAAGGGCAAATGAGAATGACAAATAAGGATACGAAGTTTGGAGGTCGTTCGTAGTATGAGATTTGAAGTTCTAAAACTCGCATATAAGGGCATAAAGGTAGGGAAAACTAGCAATTAAGGTTTTTTTTTTTTTTGACAGAAATGTTAGCTTTTCCCGTTAAATCAGCATGTGTCGTGCACATGTGGACTTAATTGAAATTAATGTTACTATTTAAGAGAAAAATGAATATTTTAAATTTTTTTAGGACTAAATGAAAATTGTTCTCTAATATATAAGTCACTAAATTAAGATTTATTTTTGAAAAATTATTTCACTAAATTTAATTTTTTATTTTTTACAAAATGATTTCACTAAACTTTTATTTATTTTTTTAAAAATATTTCACTAAATTATTATTTTTGAATAAACAATTTACTAAAATAATTCTGACTAAAATCAGAATTCCTAAAATTATATATCCTCCCCTCTCTTTCTAGCAAGCCCACGTCACCCATCCTCCCCACCCATTATAAGTATAAAAAATGACCCATTATAAGTATAAAAAATGAGATATACAATTAAATATAAGAGCAAGTGACATGGGTTTTTTTTAAGACAGAGGGGCAGGTATAGTTTTAGGGATTTTAATTTTAGGGTAGACTAATTTAGTGCAATTATTTTGCAGAAAAAATATTTCACTAATATATAATTTACTAAATTAATATTTTTTTTTTACAAAAATACTTCACTAAACTAGTTTTTTTAAAAAAATGATTTTACTCAACTTTTTTTTTCATAAATATTTCAAATTATTTTAATTTTTAGAAAAATGAAATTAGTGAGGTATTTATTTTACAATATGTGACATGGGTACTCATTTTCTTAAAAATAATAATTTAGTGAAATATTTATTTTTAAAAAGAGGCTTTGACCAAATAGTCTCCCATCCAAATAAAAACTATCTTTAAGAACTAACATTATCAAAAACCTCAAAAAAGTCCCTGAATATTTTCTGGACCAAATTGCCCTTGCACTCACCCAGTCACGCGCCCACTGCTCACACTCACACGCACACTTCTCTCTCTCTCTCTATCTCTCTCTCTCTCTTCTTTTCTTTTTTTTTTTTACGTTTTCTTCTTTATTTTTTTCTCTTTTCCTTTTTTTTTTTTTACTTTACTTTTCTATCTCTCTTCTTTTTTTTTTCTCTTAAATTTTTAAAATGCAATATCTTAAAATCTAAAAGTCGAAAAAATAATTCGAAATCACTGTTTTAATCACATCGCCAAGACGAATCAAACAAATTTACTCATCATATATTTCTAAATTTATAAATAAAATAATTATTTTTCACTTATAAAAATCTAAGAAAATCATTTATCATTTGTTCACACATGAGCATAACTGTATAATGGTTTTCACATTTATAAACTGAGAAGTCTATTTCACAGTTTTGATGAAAATAACTGTATAAATAAATGTGAAAGTGACCTCACAATCATAACTGAGAAATTGACCTCACAGTTGTGCACAAACAATCATCAACAACTGATAAATAACGGGTAAACCACAGATACTAAGTAGCAAAATAACTGTGAAATTGACCTCACAGTTTTTCACGTTCATAAATAAATGTGAAACTGACCTCAATGTTTTAGAATTGTGAAAAACATTTCACACTTATTCACATCACAAACAACAACTGTAAAATAGACTTCACAGTTGTTCTATGAACGAATGACATAAAAACAGTGAAATATATCACACAGTTATGCACAATAACTGAGAAAGTGATCTCAACAATCATAACTGAGAAATTGATCTCACAGTTGTACAATTGTGCACAAACAATCATAACTGAGAAATTGACCTCACAGGTGTGCAAAAACAATCATCAACAACCGATAAATAACGGGTAAACCATTTCACATTCATAAATAACTGTGAAACTGACTTCACAGTTTTAGAAGTGTGAAAATCATTACACAGTTATTTACATCAAACCCAACAATCGTGAAACTTGTTCTACAGTTGTCCTAAAGGAATGACACAAAAATAACTGTGAAATGGAATTCACAGTTATGCATAATAACTGTGAAAATCATTACACAGTTATTTACATCAAACCCAACAACCGTGAAACTTGTTCTACAGTTGTCCTAAAGGAATGACTCAAAAATAACTGTGAAATGAAATTCACAATTATGCACAATAACTGTGAAAATCATTACACAGTTATTTACATCAAACCCAACAATCGTGAAACTTGTTCTACCGTTGTCCTTCAAGAATTTGAAGTTTTGAAATTTAACAACTAAAGATACACCAAGAAACTAGTAACCTAATCGTGGACACCACTGAAGTTTTAATACATTTGATACTTGGGCACATACATGCAAGAAATTAATTCTGGCTTTGAGCCCACTTAACCGGTCTAACTTAGCATAACGATACTCGGATACGCTAGCTCGCAGTTGGCTTTGTCCAAAAAGAAGAATGTGCTTCTTCATACACCAATCAAATACAAAAACATGTCTTTGTGCATAAATGAATAATCATCTCATCCCTAATAACATCTCCATCGAATCTACAGATAAACTAAATTGACCACTAAACAAAATCAACCACCCAATCACTTGGAATTGGTCAAGGTCAAACTGAAATCCCACAGTTTCTTGGCCAGTTCTTGATCTTTAGCCATTTCGTTCTTTTTGGCAATGTTGCTATCAGCAAAATACTCACCACTAACTCTGTTAACTTTTGGATTCAACGCCAAATAGCATGTAGTAGCCGCTCCCTGAGGAATGGTCTTGAGGAACGCTCTAAGAATAACGTTGAAGAGAACTGTATAGAAAATGATAGTCATATTAGTTCACATTTTCCTAATATTCTTCTATTTACTTTATATATATATATATATATATATATATATATATATATATATATATATATATATATATATATATATATATATAAACCATATATAAGAAAAGAAGCATCTGCAGGTTGTATACCAGCCATGCAGTTTGAACGACGAGCAAGATTAGTTGGAATAACTCCAGGATGTAATGCGTTAGCAGTTATATTCACCCATTCTTCCTGCAAATTCAGAATCAAAAGTACTACACTTAGAGGCCGTTGATCTACGAATACCCTTTTATCAATATTAATAATCCATTATTTTAGACCAATGATTTGTAAAGTAAAGGAAATGTACCTTGAAGCGTCTAGCTAGCCCATTAGCATGAAATAAAGCTGCAAGCTTTGATTGTCCATAAGCTCCAATAGTCGAGTAATTGTAAATATATATGCTTACGAGTTAGGAAAACATACTTAGCCCCTAATTTTCCTCACACACAACATAAATTTGTATTTTATCATTTATGTTGTCGAACCTAATTCCTTCCTTGTAAGTCATTGAATACATATCGGATGACACTATAATAATCCTTCCCTCTTTTTTGCTTTTCTCGGCAGTATTTTTCATGGTCTCCATCAAAAGATTAGTCAAAAGGAAATTCCCTAAATGGTTTGTTGCAAACTGACTTTCAATTCTGTCTTTGGTAAGTGTGAATGGAACACCCATTATCCCTGCGTTAAGACTAGGGGTGTAAACGGTTCGGTTTAGCTCGGTTTGGGGAAATTTTGGAGCTAAACCGCTAGTATCGGTTTGGAGAAATTCCAAACCGAGCTAAACCACAAAAAAATTCAAACCGAGCTAAGCTAAACCGCCAAGGTTCGGTTTAGCTCGGTCTAAACCGCGGTTTGGAGAGTGGCCGGAATTTGTCACCGGAAAGTGAAAATATCACCGGAGAAGATGGAGACCTTCCTTGCGAAGGAATCCAAGTAACCCTATTGAAAAGGAATCCAAGTAACCCTATTGAAAACTCTTGATGCCCACTAAATTTGAAGCTCCAAAATCCTGCTGTGAAACCATATTCTACCTATCATACAGTCTTTTTTCAAAAATAAAAGTAAAAAAATATCATACAGTCTAATACTCCACTTAACTTGAACAACCAAAATCCTATGTAAAACCATATTACAATCAAATTTGATAAAGTCAATTGTAACAACAGAAATCTGAATCAAATACTCGGTACAAGCTGGAAAGATCCCTGATTAATAATGATAGATAGATAGATTGAGAGAGAGAGAAAGAGAACCTGGTGGCGCGAGAAAGGGTCGGAAATTGGGGATGGCAGAGACGAGACGGGGGGAGATGACGAGATGGGTTCTTCAATGGACACGGCCGGCGCTCCGTCTTCAATGGTCACCGGCGGCTACCGTCTTCAACGATTGAGAATGGAACCCTAGAGTAATCGAAAGGTTTTTGAGAAATTTCAGTTTTTATGCCAACAATGAGATTAAAAAGAGGCAGAGGGTTCAAATATTACATTTTAGGGTTTTGAAATTAATTAAAGGTGGGGATTAATTTGATTTGGAATAAATGGTCAGGATTATGGTTTATGTTGGTTTAGCTCGGTCTCGTAGCTCGGTCTCATAGCTCGGTTTAATGGCTAAACGGTTTAGCTCGATTCGGCTCGGTTTGGCTCGGCACCCTCAAACCGCAAGCTAAACCGAACCACGTGGTTTGTAATTTTTATAAACCGAGCTAAACCACTTAAATAAAAAAATCGAGCTAAACCCCACGGTTTAGCTCGGTTCGATCTCAAATCGCGATTTGAGCTAAACCACTTGCACCCCTAGTTAAGACTAACAAACAACAAGCACAACAAATTTAGTCCTTGGCTATCTAACATAAGCTGATAGAAACCATTAAATTTCATTCAATTTTGAGGATAATTATAAGAAAATTAGTATCTCTTATATGAGGATGTTGAGGGGAAGACCGGAGGAAATGTATTCTGATGCAAAACTTCTGATTGATGCCTGTGAGCTGATATCTAACTCCATAATATCGATTTTGGCATTTGGGGTTTTGTTTAGGATGCTTTCTTTCACTTTTCTAGCGGCTTCCACTTCCACATTTCTGATTGCCATAACAACATGTACACCACGTAAAGCAAGACCCCTAGCTGTTTAGGATGCTTTCTTTCACTTGTTGTCAATCAAAATTAGGAAAAAAAATCAACACTGAAACCAACACCTACATATCTGAGAGCACTGGCAAAGCTACATTGTCTCTATTGGGTGAGGACATGGCTTTAAAGGTTAGCTTTTGGATTTTGGTATTAATAATGAAAATCGAGATAGAGAGAGAGATTACGTTCCACGGACGATAGCTTCCATCCAAGGAAAAGTGGTGGCGGAGGAGGATGAGTGGTGGTGAGCTGAACTCCGGTGAGATGAACATCACTGGATCGAGCAAAGAAGCCATCCACCGCCCAAAGACTGTCTTCCCAATCCGCGACATATAGTTAAATTATGCCGGAAAACCTTGGCATCGAAGTCAGAACCGACGAAAATCGAGGAAGATGAAGGAGTGGATTCGCCGGAGACAGCTGAGCATCGGACGGAGATAGGTTTAGGGCAGCGAAAGAGCTTGAATTCAGGTATAGAACGGTCTATACGGATGGAGAAACGGTTGAATTGGAGAGAGATAGCCACGGCGAAACCGAACCCTAGCTCAATACATCCTCTGAGCTCGTTGAGATCCTCATCGGTGAGGCTATTCCGCCGTGTTTGCTCTGCTTTCTCAATTGTCTCAATTGCCGGCGACCTGAATTGCGTCTAGAGAGAGAGAATGAATCAGAGTATAGAGAGTATAGAGAGAGAATGAGAGGGGTAGGAGTTAGGGATTTATTGGTAAAATAGATTTAAATTTATGAATTTCAAGGTAGAACATGGAATGTGGTGTTTTTTTTTTTTTAATAATTTCACCTTCTAATAGAAATTTATTGGTAAAAATCCCTTTTAAAAATTAGTGAAATTATTTTTTTACCAATGTATAATTCACAACATCTGACACAAGTTCTCATTTTTTGCAAAAGATAATAATAATTTAGTTAAATATTTATCTAAGAAAAAGCTAATCTGATGAAATATTTTTTCAAAAATAAATAACTTTAGTGTATATATAAGTGAAAATTTTACATTTGGCCATTTAAAGTTTAAAATATTCATTTTACTCCTAAAATAGTAACATTAACTTCACTTAAGTCCACATGTACACAACACATGCCAATTTAACGGAAAAATCTATCATTTCTGTCAAAAAGTCATTAATTGCTAGTTTTTCCTATTTTTATGCCCCTATCTGCGAAATTTAGAACTTCAAAACCCATGCTAAGAACGAACCCCAAACTTCAGGCCTTATTTATCATTTGTCCTTCTAAAAAAAACTTTAAAATATCTCTATTCCACCCATCATCACTTGCTTCGAAATATCTAAAAGGCTAACAAATTAATGCCCATAAAATTTGACAACATTTAACATGTGACATACAATTGATAGATATTGATTTGATTTTGCGTGAGTCCCAAATAAACAAAACTAATTCAAACCATCTGTTTTGATCAAATTTCGACAAGTGATTGTAAATAACCAAATATTTCAAGGAAAGAATTGGGTGAATTGGAATATAGATTTGTGTGTAATCAAAATGAAAATGACAAAGGATTTTGACGAGGAAAGCCCTTGAACAACTCGTTCGCCGGCATAAAACCTCGGGAGGTTTTGGAACCTACCTTGACCAAAGTTTTACTATGATCGGTGAATTACAAGCTCGGAAGTATGGAGAGGGATTACAAGAGTGTGAGTGTGTGAAAATACATGTGTTTTTCATAATCTCCATACCCCTATTTATAATAAGGGTAAAATAAAAAGATAATAATCAAATCCCTAAAAACTAGGCATGATGGAGTTACTGAGGAGAAGATCTCGGGCATGACTGTTGATGGTGGTTGGTGAAGAGTCGTGGTTGAATTGGTCTTCTATGAGTGCACAAGTATCTCCTAAAAAATAGGAACCGCAAAACTGCTCCCAAGTTGGTCCGGCTTCAAGATGTTGATGAAGACGTTGAGCCAAGATGTCGGTCCAAGATGTGAACTCAACATGTAAAGTCAACTTGTAAAAAGTCAACTTGTAAAAAGTCAACTTGTGGACCAAGTTGTGGACCAATTTGTGGACCAAGTTGTGGAGATCAAGTTGTAGAGGTCAAGTTGTGGAGATCAGGATGCTGAGGCGTCTTGACATGTTGACTTGCTTAAGATGCCAACCATATACATATAGTGAAAAATCCATCCCCAACACCATCCATCCACTATCCAGAAGAATGTAACCATTATCTATACAGTTTATAGGAGTAGTAGTAGCAAAGTATATGCAAAAGATATACTCCCTCCATCCCACCAATTGCTTCACCATTTTCCTTGGGCACGGGAATTATGGTAATGGGAGGGAAAAAAAATGTTGTGAGTGTAATTTGAAAATAGGAGAGAGAATTAGTGGAGGGAATAATAAATTATAATGGTGTTGTGAGTATTAAAATAATGTAGGAGAGAGAATGAGTGAAGGAAATAATAATATTTTATGTCCAAAAAAGGAAAGGTGAAGCTTCTAACGGGACGCCCTTTTGGATAATTGGTGAAGCTTTTATTGGGACGGAGTGAGTATAAGCATTCAATTTTTTTTGGAATAATTTTGTACATGCACCAAAACAATGTACAAGTAATCAAATAGTAAACCTAGATATAGACAAAATGTATGGCAATATTAATTCATAAAAAGTGAGTACTACGTATTAAAAGGAAAATATCTTTGTTAATACACATTTTTTATATTTCCAAATAAACACAATTATGCCTATATAATATAAACTCGGGTCAGACCTTCAACTTGCATCACTCAGAGATTTTCTTCTCATTCTTTGCTTGTGTCTTTGTTCATGGAGTTATTTTGATTATGGAGATTGTTGTTCATGGTATATCGCAATAGTTCGCCATTTCTTGCAGGTCGAAATCGATGGCAGGTGGGCCCCACGACATTCCCATTCCCGGATGCACAGTGCCGATATAATCTTTCCCTTGCAAACCCTCTCAAGAATTGGTGCAAGCACTTATCTTCTAGGCAGGTTTGTCGTTTCGAACATGCACAACATTTCTCATTGATGGATCTACTTATCCACATTAAAACTTTTTCCTAGTAATGAAACAGGCCATTTTATGGATTGCCGTATTTATGGATCTACAAAAGATTTTGAAGTGTACACTATGGGAGGAACCGGGTGGCGGGTGGGCTCCATTGATGAAACCTTTCGATCGTATGTATTAGGTATAATATTGGTGAGAAAAGTGTATGTGTCAACGAAGCTATACATTGGATCATAACCCGCAGAAGAAGGGAAGTACTCAATCTTGTGGCGTTTGATTTACAAAGTGAGGTGTTTCGATTAACTCCACTTCCTCGAGCTCTTTCAGATGACTATTTCCGATTTTATCAAGAATATTATACCAAAAGTCACGAGAGAAGACCGCCTAGATTCCATCTAGGTCAAGCGTGTGATCATCTGGTTATACTATATCATCATGATAAGGATGATCTCATGAATATCAGCTTATGGGTTCTAGAGGACTACGAAAATAATATGTGGGTCCGTAAGAATGTGCAACTGCCAGCTTGTCGGCCAACACTGTCGTTATGTCCTAATGCTAGCATCCAGAGTGTAGAGATCATCCTTGATTGGTGCTCTTTCCCACTTGATAGAAGTTTCAAGCCTCTTTATCTTAAAGCTAGAGCTGATGGGGTTGTCAGAGTAAGAAATCTACCTGAATGGATTATAGTTGGTGAGCAACATGGCGTGGGCAGAAATTATTTCAGCCCTCCTGCAGATCGTGTTTCTTTCGTAACTTATTTTGTGGAGAGTCTTGTTCCATTAGAAGGTGCCTTAAGCCCTCCCACCAAGATTTGAACTCAGGTTTCTGGATTCAGAGATGTCCTAACCTAACTGCTAGACCAGGGACCCTCCATTTGCCTTATTGGCCTTCAGTCTAAACTATAAGCAAACAAGCAAGACTCAACACGATGGTAACCAAGAACAGGTAAATATAAAGAAGAATTACTGAAACTGAAAGGGAAAGATATCTTAGTCTTTTGGTTACTACTAAGTTATCTTATGTAAATCTATCACCCTTTTTGTTTCCTAAAAGCGAAATGTCTGTCATGGTAACAAGATACGAAAATGGCGCATTAAAATCAAATGACCAAATAAACTGAAATATCATCTTAAGATTAGAACGCTCGCAAATGGATTCAAAACCCATTGTCCTTACTATTATTACTATTAGGAATATACTCCCTCCGTCCCACGTGAATAGACACCAAAAATCTTGGCACAATAACTAAGGAAAATGAATATAATAATGAAAATGTGTGGTAGGAAATGAAGAGAGAGAATGAGTGGAGTTGGTTGAATAAATTGTGTGGTAGGAAATGAAGAGAGAGAATGAGTGGGTGGGGTAGGATGAATATAAAATAATAAATTCTTTTCCATTTTGGACAGTGTCTATTCACGTGGGACGTCCCAAAAAGGAAATAAGTGTCTATTCACATGGGACGGAGGGAGTAATATCATGCTAAGAATAAAGTATGAAGCATGAAATGATGTGGGAAAATCGTGTGTCTCCTTGTTATTACTTCCAGCCTTTATATAGGCATATACATCAGAATATCTACCATATTTACAGAGGATATTAAGCCTACAATCACTACAAAATATTTACATAGAGAATTCTATGACAATCAGAATATTCAAGAGAGGATATCAAGCCTATAATCTCTCTAATACTCCCCCTCAAGTTGGAGCATGCAAGGAACAAATGCCCAACTTGGAAACTAAAAAATCAAACTGTTTAAGTCCTAAGGCTTTTGTAAAAATGTCAGCAAGTTGAAGACTCGAACGCACGTGAGCCGTAGAAATTGTTTTATCCAATAAGTGCTCGCGTATAAAATGACAATCGATCTCAATATGTTTGGTCCGTTCATGGAAAACGGGGTTAGCGGCAATATGAAGTGCCTCTTGATTATCGCAGAATAGCAGCATAGGTTGATGATGGAACACACCAAGGGAAGCTAAAAGGATTTCCCATAAGCTCGATGATGATGTAGCCATGGACCTATATTCCGCTTCGTCATTGAACGAGAAACCGTGTGTTGTTTGTTAGTTTTCCATGAAATAGGAGAAGAGCCAAGCATAACAAAATAGCCTGTAAGTGAACGACGCGTAAGCGGCAACTTGCCGCCTACTCCGAATCGCAAGAGGGCATAAAGTTGAAGGTCACAATCAGAACGCAATAAAATGCCTCATCCTGGTGCATTCTTTATGTAGTGCAAAACACGAAGCACAGCCTCATAATGAGCTTGCTTGGGTTTCATAAACTGAGAAAGTATATGAACTGCATAACTAATCTCCGGACGAGTAATAGTCAAGTAGACCAAACGACCAATGAGGCGACGATAGCGTGCAGGATCTACGTAATCGGGACCATACTTACGCTGACAAAGAAATAATCCATCAGGACCACGGGCAATTTCGATCCCTAAAAAATATTTTAGAGATCCTAGATCTTTGATCCGAAAACAAGAATTAAGGTAATCCTTAACTTGTTGACATGCTGCAGAGTTATTACCGGCCAAGACAAGATCGTCCACGTAAACAAGTATTGCAAGAAAGACATCGCCTTGACGGAAAGTGAAAAGATTATAATCAGCTCTGGACTGTACAAAGCTGTTGGGATAGAGGACCAACCGGACTAGACTTTGGGGCAAAAGGGAAGAATTTCGTCAGGAGTTTCTGGGCTCAAGAGCGGCCGCGCTTCACAGTGCGCGACCGCACTCTCGACGTAAAACATGTGGCTCGGTGGGAATTCTTCGAGGGCGACCGCGCTGAAAGGGAGGGCGGCCGCGCTCGGCCCGTTTTCAGCAGTCTGTTTTTCCTTCTTGGTCTAGGGTTTGGTTTGTTTCCTAGGTCATATATAAGCAATGTTCCGCCCCCTTTCTCATTGTAACACAAATTTACATATTATAGTGCAAGATCCTGGCTTGGTAGTGCCCCCAGACGTAGCCAATCAAATTGGTGAACTGGGTTAACAATTTCTTGTGTCTTTTCTGTGCTTTTGATTTCTTGTGCTTGGTTTGTGTGCGATAATTATTCTTGTGATTTGCTTGGGTAGTGGAGGGCCGTATTCACAACAACTGGTATCAGAGCTCTTGGTTTCAAGATCAAGGGAGTTGTTCCAAGCAATAAAGAATGGGCAAGGATAAACAGGCGGTTGAGAAATTCGACGGGTCTGACTACGGATATTGGAGGATGCAGTTTGAGGATCTTTTGTACAACAAGGACCTCTATAAGCCTCTGAAGGGTGTCAAATCGGAGGATGAAGATCAGGAAGAATGGGAACTCATGGATCGGAAAGCCCTAGGGGTTGTCAGATCTACTTTGTCAAAGTGGATTGCAAAGACTACCAAGAAGGCGACAACCACCAAGGAGCTATTGGATTATCTTACTGAGAGATTTGAAACTCCATCTGCTGCAAATAAGGTTGATTTGATACGCAAGATGGGTAGTCTCAAGATGCAAGAGGGAGGATCCTTGGCTAAGCACATCGATGAGTTTATGGATGTTATAGACTCATTGACAGCGGTGGAGATCAAGTTCGATGATGAGGTTCATGCGTGTTTGTTGCTAGCTTCTTTACCAGCAAGTTGGAGTGGAACGGTGACAGCGATCAACGCTTCAACATGTAAGAAGAAATTGAAGTATGATGATGTTAAAGACTTTCTTTTGGCCGAAGAAAATCGCATGAAGAAGTTGGGGACATCGAGTGCTTCGGGATCGACTTTAGCTACTACTAGCAAGGGGAAGACGGGTACTAGCAAACAAGGGAGAACCGAATCTAGGAAGAACGTGGTGAGTGGTAAGGGCAAGACCGGGGAGACCAAAGACAAACCAAAGGTTGCAAAGGGATCTGTTTAGTGCTATTATTGTACGGAGTTGGGACACTTCAAGAGGGATTGTTCAAATAATAAGGGCAATTAGGTGAATGTGACAGTCGAAGGTGACGATGTACTGGTTCTGAGTGTTAGTAGTGCACTAGAATCATGGGTGCTGGATTCGGGGGCATCATTCCACTCTTGCGGACATAAGGAAGAGATGGAGAATTACACTTCCGGTGATTTCGGTAAGGTCTATCTGGCGGATGGCGAGCCTTTGGAAATCAAGGGGAAGGGGGATGTCAGAATAGGAGCATCGGACGGGAAGGTCTTACATCTGAACGGGGTCAGACACATTTCGGGTTTGAAAAAGAACCTACTATCAGTTGGGCAGTTGGACGAAGAAGGTTACAAGGTGACATTAGGCTGCAGAAACTGGGTCATTACCAAGGTGGATTGTGAGATCGCTCGGGGTAATAAGGAGGGGACTTTGTATTTGGCGAATAACACCAAGGATAGTATCGCGGTGGCAGCAGCCAAGGGTGATACGGATTTGTGGCACTGTCGATTGGGTCACATGAGTGAGACAGGGATGAAGGTGCTTTGTTCAAAGGGACTACTACCGGGTTTGAAGACAGTCAACGTGGGGATCTGCGAAGATTGTATGTTTGGCAAACAGGGGAGAAATAATTTCTCGAGGACAGGTAGGGGTTTGAGGGAAGCAAAGTTAGAATTGGTTCACACGGATTTGTGGGGGCCATCTCCGGTAACGTCTCTGGGTGGTGCGTCATATTACATGACCTTTATTGATGATTCTACAAGGAAGGTTTGGGTCTATTTCTTGAAGGGGAAAGATGAAGCTTTCGAGGTGTTCAAGAAGTGGAGGGCCTTGGTGGAGAATCAGACGGGACTTAAGCTTAAGTGCTTGAGATCAGACAATGGTGGGGAGTATGAGCTCGGGGAGTTTAGGGAATATTGTGCTGCGAACGGTATTCGTATGGAGAAGACTCCAAAGCGGACACCACAACTCAACGGGGTAGCAGAGAGGATGAACAGAACATTGAATGAGCGGGCTAGAAGTATGAGATTGAAGTGTGGACTTCCGAAAACGTTTTGGGCATATGCAGTTGACACGGCGGCTTTCTTGATCAATCGGGGACCATCAGTACCATTGGGGAATGGAATTCCAGAGGAAGATTGGAGTGGCAAGCAGGTAAATCTGTCCTTTCTTCGCATATTTGGCTGCGTTTTTTATGTTCATGTTGATTCTGCTGAGAGAACTAAATTAGATGCAAAATCTGTTAAGTGTACGTTTATTGGGTATGGTGGGGATGACTTCGGGTATAAGTTTTGGGATGACCAAAATCATAGAATTATTTGTAGTCGAGATGTGGTATTCAATGAACAGGTATTGTACAAGGACAGAAAGGGGGCATCTGATGACACTAGTTCAGAACCGGAAATTGTAGAGGTGGATATTCCAAACTCGGGTGGGAGCAGAACAGTTCATGATGACCATGGTCAGGAGGTCACTGAAGATGAACCACGTACTCCGGAATCGGATATTCCGCTGCGTAGATCCAGCAGGTTGCGTGGATCGCACGAGCAGTATACTCCATCCAATTATTATTTCTTTGTTGACGATGATAATGGGGAACCGGAATGTTATGCGGAGGCTGTTCGTAGTGCACTTTGTAACAAGTGGAAAGCTGCGATGGATGATGAGATGGACTCATTGAAGGCCAACAAAACTTGGGAGTTGACTGAACTACCTAAGGGGAAGAAGGCACTGTATAACAAGTGGGTTTACAAGATAAAGGAGGAAGCAGACGGTAGCAAGCGTTACAAGGCAAGACTGGTTGTAAAAGGGTTTCAGCAAAAGTACGGTATTGACTACACCGAGGTATTCACTCCGGTTGTGAAGATGACCACTATCAGAATGGTTCTGGGGATAGTAGTGGCGAACAACTTGTTGCTTGAACAGATGGATGTGAAGACAGCCTTTCTTCATGGGAACTTGGAGGAAGAGATTTACATGATACAGCCAGAGGGTTACTTGTCTAAGGGTAGCGAGGAGCTAGTTTGCAGATTGACTAAGAGCTTGTATGGCCTTAAACAAGCTCCTAGGCAGTGGTACAGAAAGTTTGATGGGTTCATGCACGACATTGATTTTATCAGATGTGAAGCGGATCATTGTCGCTACTTCAAGAACACGGACAATGGGTATATTATCTTGCTGTTATATGTGGACGACATGCTAATAGCGGGCTCTAGCAATAGAGAGGTAAACAGATTGAAGACTCAGTTGTCAGAACGGTTCGAGATGAAGGATTTGGGAGAGGCCAGAAAAATCATGGGCATGCGGATTGACCGGGATAGGGAGTCGGGCAAGTTGGTTCTTTCACAAGCAGAATACGTTGAGAAAGTCTTGGCAAGGTTTTGTATGGAAGAGGCGAAGCCAACAGGGACGCCATTGGGTTTGCATTTTAAGCTATCTGAGAAGGACTCACCTAAGGGCAAGGAGGAGTGTGACAAGATGGAGAGAACTCCATATGCTTCAGCAGTGGGGAGTCTCATGTATGCAATGGTGTGTACAAGGCCGGACATTGCACATGCGGTGGGAGTAGTCAGCCGGTTTATGGGCAATCCAGGAAAGCAACATTGGGAAGCGGTTAAATGGATCCTACGTTACTTGAAGGGTACTGCTGGTAAGGCTCTATGTTTCTCAAGCAAGGAAGTGGTGTTAGCGGGTTATGTTGATGCGGATTTGGCATCAAGTGATCTTGATAAGAGGAGGAGTCCTACGGGTTATGTGTTTACATTGGGTGGTACGGCAATCTCCTGGGCTTCTAAATTGCAGAAGATCGTGGCTCAGTCAACTCAGAAGCAGAATATGTGGCAGTGACAGAAGCAAGCAAAGAGATGGTATGGTTGCAGAACTTCTTGGGTGAACTTCGGAAGACGCGAAGTGGTAACGTTCTCTACAGCGACAGTTAGAGTGCAATACATTTGGCTAGAAATCCGGCATTTCATTCGAGGACGAAGCACATTGAACTGAGGTTTCACTACATCAGACATCTATTGGAGGAGAAGATCTTAAGGCTAGAGAAGATATTAGGATCGGAGAACCCGGCTGACATGTTGACAAAGGTTGTGAACCTTGAGAAATTGAAGCTGTGCAAAGCTTCAATTGGGCTTGAAGGATAGAAGAGGAGGATGGCACTACCATGATCGAGGTGAGCACTAGGAGGACACCAAAGATGAGTTGAAGATCGGATACGGGGTTTGTATATGTGGTTGATCTCTAGGTGGGAGATTGTTGGGATAGAGGACCAATCGGACTAGACTTTGGGGCAAAAGGGAAGAATTTCGTCAGGAGTTTCTGGGCTCAAGAGCGGCCGCGCTTCTGTTGTGCGCGACCGCACTCTTGGACAGAAACATGTGGCTCGGTGGGAATTCTTCGAGGGCGACCGCGCTGAAAGGGAGGGCGGCCGCGCTCGGCCCGTTTTCAGCAGTCTGTTTTTCCTTCTTGGTCTAGGGTTTGGTTTGTTTCCTAGGTCATATATAAGCAATGTTCCGCCCCCTTTCTCATTGTAACACAAATTTACATATTATAGTGCAAGATCCTGGCTTGGTAGTGCCCCCAGACGTAGCCAATCAAATTGGTGAACTGGGTTAACAATTTCTTGTGTCTTTTCGGTGCTTTTGATTTCTTGTGCTTGGTTTGTGTGCGATAATTATTCTTGTGATTTGCTTGGGTAGTTGTGAATGTGGTGCCCAAATTTTGTTGGATTCACGCGAGTTTGAAGACATCCGAGTTATTTAAAAAAAAAACGGAGTCGCCACGCCATTTTGATTACCTCAAAACTTTAAAAAAAAGGTTTTATGGGTTCGGAGGTTAAGTTACCCCTTGGGAAGAACGTTTGGCGTTCACCCAAGGTGCCTTGCCGGAGCAAGTCTCCCATGATTTCATTAATCGTGCTTGCTTGCGTGCTTTTTTGTGTGCATGTGTTTGAAAATAAAAGGGGGGAAATGTCCCAAGTCGTCTTCCTGACGTACAAACCATTTATTGGTTGTCGCTCGGGATTTCTTGGATTTTATGTATTCGGGATTATGATCCCGTCCTCATCTTATGACTTGTGATCATCGCATTTTAACCTCGGGACCCTCGGGACTTGCGTGATCGAGAGGATGACTTTCTTTATAGTCAAAGATGAGGTTCTTTAGAAAAGGAGGGTCCTTAGCCCATCAATCCTACGCTTTAAGACGGTCGAGCTCGTATAGATGCTTCATACTCTTTCTTAAGTGATAATGGGAGATATAGGGTTCAAGGTTGTCCCTATCTAAAGAAATATGGAACCTTTAATGGAAGGAACGATGTAAAGATATGATCTTTTACACCGGTCCGTTCCAAGGTTACTAATGGGGACATGGGGGAATGCATGATAAAAATGATACTTTTAGTGAAAAGATGACATTTTTGGTGTAAAGAATGTCTTTTGATTGCAAGGGATGCTTTTTGTGTAAAGAAATGATTTTTATGTAAAGAATGCATTTTTATGTTGGAAAATAGTATTTAATGCATAAATGATGTATGAAAATGGAAAAGAATGATTCTTTAATGCAAAGTATGCATTTTGAGTGTGAAAATGAGTTTTTGAATGCAAAAGATGCATCTTTAATGTGAAAGGGGGGTTTTTTGAGTGCAAAGGATGCACCATTAAAGCAAAGATGTCATTTTGGTGAAAAAGATATCCTTTTAATGCAAACGATGCTGCTCCGTATGCAAATGTTTTAGTTGAAATGCAGATTGATGCATTAGAAAAGGCAAACATCGATTACAGTGAAAAGATGAGAAATCTGCAAGCGCTACTTATGTCGCGTGACATAGAGCCGCCTATGTCGCGTGACATAACTAGCCACTTTGCGAAGCTTCAAAGAATCGAGATCTACAGAGGTAACAAGGCTTTAAAATAGCCAAGTTACTTCACCAATAGGTCTCAGGGAGCTAGTATTTCAATGATGAACATCTCAAGAAGGTGTGGATATGAGGAATCCACATTCATCTCGAGTGTTCATGCAAAAACAATGTTAAGCCGGAGTCTTTACATGAAATGTGATGAAATCAGATGTAGATCTATGAAATATGAAGCCAAAGCATGTAACTTTAATCAGAATATCACATTATCAACACATGTAGCATATAGATCTTATGTATAATGAAGATAGGAAGGGGAAAAGGGTAGAAAATCGTTACCCTTGAAGACCACGACTCCCTATATCATGTTAGATATAGGAGCCTTCAACAGCAACTCCCGGGGACTGAGCTCAAGCCTTGGCTCCCTGAGAATCCTTGATTCTTGGTGTGTATATGAAGTGTGTGTGTGGAAAGTGTGTGTGGGATTGATTTGGGAGGATTAGTGTTATTTGGGGGGTATGTGAGGAGAGAGGAGGCTTCTGGGCGTATTCCCTATAGAGGGGGACTGAGGGGTGGAAGAGGTGTGTCTAAAATGAGAGGTGAAGGCCTCTATTTATAGAACACTGCATGGGCTTGTTATGTCGCACGACATGATAAGCCATAACCGTTTTCCTTCTAGAAACATGCAAGGTGGCATGGTTCTAGAACTCTTCCTGGCTGGTTATGTCGCACGACATAAGGAGCCACATGCAGTTCCTTCTAGAAACATGCAAGGTGGCAGGTTTCTAGAAGGTTTCATGGCCTATTATGTCGCACGATATAAGTAGCCATATCTGGATTCTTCTAGAAACATGCAAGGTGGCAGTCTTCTAGAAGGAAATTCCTCATGAAATAAAAACGTGTTTCTTTGGCTCCAAGCAGTCTCTTATCCCCTTAAGTGATTTGAAACAGTTCCGGAATTATTCCGGAACTCTAAGAAAGTTCGGGGAATTACCGGAAAACTATCCGAAATTGCCGGGAAACTTAACCGGAAGGCATGAGCCAGATTTGGGTACTTACAGAAGCCCCTCGGCAACGTCACTTGCAGGGCGAGTGGGGTTGTCGATAGAAAAGGATCCAATCTGGCGAATGCCGAGACGAATTGGGTGACTAAGTTGGTCGAGTGGCTGGACCTTTCATGAAAGGCTACCTACGTATCCCGGAGGAATCAAGCCAGGTCGTAGTTCAGAATCCACTGGGGAAAGGGGGCGTCATATGTGACGAATTGGCTGAACCTACAGGAGGCTACCTACGTATCCCGGGGGAATCAAGCCAGGTCGTAGTTCGAGCTTTGACTAGATCGAAATGTTATTCCTTCAACTTGGAATAATCGGAGATCGAAAAAGAGAGCGAAATGTCATTCTTCCACCTTGGAATGACGGAGATCGCGAGAGAGATCGAAATGTTATTCTTCCACCTTGGAATAACGGAGATCGAAAGAGAGACCGAAATGTCATTCTTCCACCTTGGAATGACGGAGATCGCGAGAGAGATCGAAATGTTATTCTTCCACCTTGGAATAACGGAGATCGAAAGAAAGAGCGAAATGTCATTCTTCCACCTTGGAATGACGGAGATCGCGAGAAAGATCGAAATGTCATTCTTCCACCTTGGAATGACGGAGATCGAAAGAAAGAGCGAAATGTCATTCTTCCACCTTGGAATGACGGAGATCGCGAGAAAGATCGAAATGTCATTCTTCCACCTTGGAATGACGGAGATCGAAAGAAAGAGCGAAATGTCATTCTTCCACCTTGGAATGACGGAGATCGCGAGAGAGATCGAAATTTTGTAAAGAAGTAAGAAGGACTCGATGATTTTTGTAAAGAAAGTGGGATGTACCCGATAATTTTGTAAAGAAACGAGACGTACCCTGATAATTTTTATAAAGAAACGGGATGTACCCTGATAATTTTTGTAAAGAAACGGGACGTACCCTAATCATTTGAAAATAGAATTGAAAATGCCAATGGCAAACAAAATGAGCCACAGGGGTAAATTTGTAAAATAGGCTACAGGGCATTACGTCACTATCGAGGAGATAGGGGTAACTGGAGTTTGTAAAAACTTGAGCGTGCTTCTCAATCTCTTTCGAATAAGAGATATGGGTATCTAAAGTTTGGAAAACTTGAGCATACTTCTCAATCTCTTTCGAATCAGAGATATGGGTATCTAAAGTTTGGAAAACTTGAGCATACTTCTCAATCTCTTTCGAATCAGAGATATGGGTATCTAAAGTTTGGAAAACTTGAGCGTACTTCTCAATCTCTTTCGAATCAGAGATATGGGTATCTAAAGTTTGGAAAAACTTGAGCGTACTTCTCAATCTCTTTCGAATCAGAGATATGGGTATCTAAAGTTTGGAAAACTTGAGCATACTTCTCAATCTCTTTCGAATCAGAGATATGGGTATCTAAAGTTTGGAAAAACTTGAGCGTACTTCTCAATCTCTTTCGAATCAGAGATATGGGTATCTAAAGTTTGGAAAAACTTGAGCGTACTTCTCAATCTCTTTCGAATCAGAGATATGGGTATCTAAAGTTTGGAAAAACTTGAGCATACTTCTCAATCTCTTTCGAATCAGAGATATGGGTATCTAAAGTTTGGAAAACTTGAGCATACTTCACTATTCGTGATAGAGGTAGCTAAAGTTTGGATTTTGACAATCCGGAAAATGTCGCCTGGCGTTATCTCATTATAAAGGGAATAACGGAGGCGCTTTTTTGGGAGAAAATGTTATCATTAGCAATTGGCACGTTACTTGAGCTTAGGGGTGATTTTTTTTCTTGGAAACATGGTAGGGGACTGGGTCCGGATGTACATATGGAATGTGTTTGAAAATTGTTTAAGATGGGTTTCAAGCGGGTGGGGTCGTATCCCTTGGGTGCGGGTCGAGCTAACATTATTCTTGAGATGTTGTCAACGTGGACTAGAATTCCTTCTTGGGTGAGACTGGGTTTAAACCTCGGGTCTTGATTAAGGTCCTTTTCTTAAACTCGGCGCTTGAAGGCGATGCCGACGAGGCTTTTATAACCAAAGCGAGATGTTGAAGTGACCAAACCTCTCTTCTAGGGATGGATGTGACTTATCGGAGCCCCGGTCGAGGAAAAACTTTCGCAAAGCCCCATGTCTTACTAAAGCAAGGAAAGATCCTTTCATTTGGCAAAGCCCGGTTGAATGAAACTGAGTAGGCGAAGTGACTTGGCGAAGCCCCGGTCACAGTGACCTAGCAAAATCCCAATCGATTGGTGCGAACGTGATCCTGGGGTTAATCTGACCAAGACTGAATCCATCTAGGGACCTAGTGAAGAACTCGATGCGATCCCAAAAATGGCTAAAGAAGCCCCAGTTTAAAGAAATGACTTGGCAAAGACCCAACTTTGAAGAGTTCCAAGGCAGCCCTAATGCGAATTGTAGCAGAAGAGGGAAAACCTATCCTTTTTTTTTATTTTTTTTTAGTCAATCAGTCAACCTTAAGAAGATGTGAAAGAAAAGATTTTAGAAATGTATACATGCAGGGGCATATCTTTTCGAAAGGTGGGAATAAATCCCGATTTTGTGTTATTTTGATGGCCTTATTCGATGTAGGCACAAAAACTCGCTTTGGGTTTGACTCTTTTGAGAGAGTATAAGCGTAGAAAGGTTGGTAAAAGTGTATGGAAGCCCCTGCTGACAGAAAATCAGTGTTTAGCACTATTTTTCCTAAGATGTAGAAAAGGAAGACTTGTCAAGACATCTGAAAACTTGTTTTACTTACAATGATCACAAGATTGCTTAAAACCCTTTATTGATGTTCGGGTTATTCAACCATTAATCTTGATATGAAAAAACATTCTTATTAATCATGAGGAGAAAGTCAACCAATGTCGTGGATCAAGGTTGGCTGGTGTGAAAGAAAAGTTTGTGTATAGGAGGTCATTGATGAGACCGGGTTTTACGGAATCTGATTGTGTCTTATGGGAGAGGTCATTTGATGAGACCGGGTTTTCGGGAATTTGGATATGTTTATGACCGGACCATTCTTTGGTTGCCTACGTTCCCCTCATTGTGAGGAGCTCAGTCGCCGTAGTTCGGCCTTGGCCGGCTGTGTTTGGGAAATGGGATTTGTGGTTCCTTTTAGTGAAAAGGCTCGGATGAAAAGATTGGATGGTGAGGCTTGGGCCTCGGGATGATTCCTTGACCAAGTCATTTTTGGACGGTGCTTCAATTGCTTCCTCTTTCACTTGGGGAGAAAGGATCTACAGGCTTATGAAATGCTTCTGACTTTGCTTCGACCGCCCGATCGACAACTTTCATTCTCTGAGCTTTGATCTTGCCTTTCCGTCAAGCTTTTTAATGGGCAGTGCTGGGTCCTTGGCCTCATCATTCATTTTTTTTTTATATATATATATATGTGCAACCCTGTTTTTTGCCTAGACTGCCCCCTTTTTGGGATTTTCAGCCTAGTGGGCATTACTCTTTTTGCACTAAGATTTTTTCTTTTTTTTTTATGTGCAACCCCGTTTTTGCCTAGACTTGCCCTTTTTGGGATTTTCGGCCTAGCCGGGTATTACTCTTTTTGCACCTGCATTTTTTTGAAGCATCCGAGGGCCAAGGCGAGCCCCTGCTTTAATTTCTCTTGACATCTTTGAGGTCGAAGACAGCTCCTAGATTGTTGTCGACACGGGGTCAATCTTTCGGCCGAGTGGCCTTTTGTTGTCCTTTGAAAATGCCGCCGTCGTTGACTTGGTCAAGGTGAAGGTGGGGGCATGATTGGGAAAGTGTATGGTTTAATGAAGGCCTTTTTGTGAAGTAAGGAAAGTGTATGGGGAAGGCATTAGTTGACTTTCTCACACCGATTAATCAGAATGTTAATTATTTCAAGAGATTATTTGTTGAGCAATGCAAGTGATCATATAAAATAAAACCATTTCATTAAATGTAATGTAGGTGTGCAAATAATGTCTTAAGTCTAGCAAGAAAAGAAGAAGACTCTTAAATAGAAAATTAAAGATTGATTACAATGTCCGTAGAGGACTTGATTGAAAGAGGAAAGTACTAGAACCTACGAAGGTTGACTGAGAGACTATTTTTTTTTTCTAATCTTGCTTAAGGATAGGTAGACCCTAGTCTAGCTACTCTTCGCTGTCGGACTACATTTCTACCCTTCAGCATTGGAAGTAAATTCTTGATGCTCTTTGATCCGAACCTTGGTCATTGACTTGGTCACCATTCTGAACAGAGTCTGTCGGTTTTGGTCCATTGGGGCGCTCAAGCTTGCCTGCTTCGATTAACCCTTGGACCGCTCTCTTCAAGGCTATACAGTTGTCGGTTGTGTGGCCATAATGACTATGGAAGGTGCAATGCTCATTCATGTCGAGGAGTGTATTTGAGCTCTTTGGATGGTAGTCTCTAAGGGGCTCCAGGAGGCCTAGCTTTACTAAAGCCTTGAAGATTAAGCCCATGGGTATCCCAAAATCATCAAAATGTTCTCGTTGTCTCGGAGGACCACTATTTATTGGTACCTTCTTGATGTCGTCCATTGTACACAATGCCTTCTTTCCTTTACCAGATGTTGCAGCCGTGTTGGAAGGGTAAGGTCTATAGCGGCGAGACATTTTCAAACCAGAAGTGCTTCCCCGTGCACGAACCCTTTTTATGTAATCATCAATGTAAGCGTCAAGATTCGACTCCTTTGTGTCAGATGCGCGAGATTAGTAGGGTGAGATGGCTTGAGTCGAGCGATTGTCGACACTTTCGCTGCTAGGCTTTTCCTGTATTTTCTTAATTGGCTCTACCAATATTCCTTCGAACGAGTCAATAGGAGCATTAGGACCACACGACCCCGCCACAAGATTGGCATCGCAAATGAAACCACAAAGAGGGAAGTACCCCGGTGGGAGAGATGACACCGAGCATTCAAAGCGTGACCGTGACCGTAACCTTCCTTGTAAGTCAAACTTGAAGCATAGGAATACGAACCAAAGGATCGGGAGTGGTGACACTCATAAGGGGCCTCATAGTGGTCCGACACCGTCGAAGACGGGGATATATGGCTCGTAATAGTTGAATACCAGGAGTACCGAGCGCCGATCCAAATGACCGTTGAAGATATGAGGTTCGAGGCACCATAAAAGTAGGACTGAACGTGTCTTGACCACACTGAGGAACGTGACTGGAAGAGCAATGTGTATACTGTACTTGGTGAGCAGGAGCGACTTGCGTAACAGCTGTGTGCAAAATTGGATGAGCATTTGACCTTGTCTGACTTCCTAACTGGAGGAGAGGGGTAGAGCTTGGAGCCTGAGGAGCGAACTGATCCAAATTGGTTTGCGGGGTCATGTCAAACTGTCGGGCTTGGGAAGCTGCAAACTGACCCATTCCAAGATGATGACCTAAACCTGACTGGGGCTGTGAAGAGGTAAACTGACCCAGTCCAAGATGATGACCTGAACCTGACTGGGGCTGAGAAATCGGGGTAGCTGTAGCATTTGCTCTCTGTTGGTGGTGAACAAAGCTGGGTCTTATCTGAGGAGGTGAGGGCATCGGGACCCTGATGGCTTGGGACATCGAAAAGGACTGCAAATGGGTAATTCTTGGCAAGGGATCATATGTGGATGGAGGAGGGCATTGGTTATAGGATAGAGGAGCTGAAATTGCTGCATCTGGAGCTTCATCTTCTACCAGGGAACCATTGGCTTCGACCACTATCTGAACCCTATGGCTACGGAGCGCATCAATGATCATGGCTTGCTGTTCCTCATGGACCTTATGACTCTTTTTCAGGGCTAAGGCTAGCTCTTCTTCCCTAGTCATCTGATTACTCATCCCACCGCCAAGTTTTCACAAATCGGCCATTCTCGACTCTCCGAACCGACAAAACCGAGGATTCTCGCGAACCTGCTCCGAGAATTTTGCGCTAACAAGTTGCCGACCCGGTATTCTCGTCCACTTCTTTCTCGCCGCGGGAAAGGGATAGGCAAGGTTTAGACTAGGGGTAGGCAAGATTTAGACTCGGGGTAAGCAAGGTTTAGACTCAGAGATGGGTGAGGTTTAGACTCGAAGGTGGATAAGGTTTAGACTCTGGGGTAAGCAAGGTTTAGACTCTGAGATGGGTGAGGTTTAGACTCTGGGGCAAGTGTTTAGGCCGAAAGCTCAAGTAACATGCACTTATCGCTTAACTTTTGCTTAAAACACATTTTCTCCTAATCCTAATTGATCGGAAAAGATGAGACCTTGAAAAGACAAGATCGAAAATCGGAGATCGGACCGAAAAGGTCTCGATTAGGGATTTGACCATGAAAGGTCGGGATAGGAAAATAGGAAATCGGACCGAGGAGGTCTCGATTAGGGACTTGACCATGAAAGGTCGGGATAGGAAAATAGGAAATCGGATTGAGGAGGTCTCGATTAGGGATTCGACCATGAAAGGTCAGGATAGAAAAATAGGAAATCGGACCGAGGAGGTCTCGATTAGGATTTCGAGACAGGACCATGCAATTATGACTACATTAATTGTTCAAGTTTACTTAAAACAATGTCTTTTATTTATTTCTATTTGGTTGGAAAAGGGTATTTGCCCTTCTTTTTCGCAACTACTCTAGATCCTGGATCAGTGGGTTCCGTCACTACGTCTATAAGCCCCTCGTATTCCACCCGTATTTCGACCTCCCAGTGGTGGACCCGGGCGAGGGTCCTATAGGGCACGCGGATCCCACCGACCGAGAGTAAAGAACGCTCCTAACGGGTCTAGCGGGTCATAGGAACCTTCAACGCACGAGCGATGCGGATTATAGTCAAGGCAATACCGGGAAAGTCTCGTCTTTCTGCCTTGATAGAATTTCTCGGCGTAATTTCGCTGAGCGAATGACGTTGACTTTCGGTAATGTCCGAGAAGATAATAGGCATGGGTCGGGCGGCAAAAGCCGGATGACACAAAGGTCACATTGAACTTCGTTGCATACGCGGGCGTGAGTTAGAATCGAAGTCAATGCCGGGTCAAGATCTTGCCAATTTTTCCTTGTCGGAATTTTAGCAGAGCTTCGCTTGAGCGAAAGATCTTTTGATTTGTTGGCAAAGACTCGGTCTTGACTCTTACGCATTCCATGCAGGTCAAGGTCAATAGTTAATGTCGGAGTCGAGATCTCGCCAATTTTTCCTTGTCGGAATTTTGCGCGAGTTCTTCTTCCGTTATGAACTAAGGCTCGACCTTTACGAGGGTATGCAACTGGCTATATGACACGGACTAGACCAAAAACCAACCAAAAGTCACGGTTTTTTGAAACGTGTGACACCTGACCGTGCATTGGTCGACACCGGCCGCCATGGGGAGGTTGGGATGATTCCGTGCGCGCCCGGAGCATCGTAAGGCCGTCCGTGATCGCACTGAACCACCCTCGGGTTTGAAGGACGTGCGTGCAAAGTGTACATGTGATATATCAAAGTGCGCGTAGTGTGCGGTCTCCTAAAAATGTTCCTTTTTGAGTTAAAACAGAGATTTTCATAATGTGTTTTAAAGGAATGATTTTCGGGACGGGGAAAATGCAACACATAAGCACGTAAATTTTCTCGGAGCTCCCGCCGCCATGGAGCCGAGTAGCCCCAAGCCGCTAGGACTGCCAGGATTAACCATGATTTTTCCCGGTGGAATTGCCACCGAGGTCGCCCGGCCGAATCCAAGGAGGATTGAGCCGTACGACTGCATGGATCAATTTTCCAGGTTCCACTCCTTTTGCTATTTTTCGGGTTGTTTCCCGTTCAAAGTATGCACAGATTCCAAGATGCAAATGATGCAATGCATGGTAAAGAAAGCAAGCATGATTAATGAAATCGGCGACGGGAGTCTAACCCGCTCAAAGGGAAAAGCTTTCTTTTATTTTTTCAAATTTTTTTTTCGAAAAGAGTGATACTGGTACGTGGATTGTTAAACCACCGGTTATCCCAACTCCCACGTCAGGGAGTGTACAGGAAGGGTAAGTGGTTTCCACCTATATACCGAGTATCAATTTTTTGTTTTGAAAATAGAAGCTTTTCTCCTTTGGGTATTCCCCAGCGGAGTCGCCAAACTGTGAATGTGGTGCCCAAATTTTGTTGGATTCACGCGAGTTTGAAGACATCCGAGTTATTTTAAAAAAAAAACGGAGTCGCCACGCCATTTTGATTACCTTAAAACTTTGAAAAAAAGGTTTTATGGGTTCGGAGGTTAAGTTACCCCTTGGGAAGAACGTTTGGCGTTCACCCAAGGTGCCTTGCCGGAGCAAGTCTCCCATGATTTCATTAATCGTGCTTGCTTGCGTGCTTTTTTGTGTGCATGTGTTTGAAAATAAAAGGGGGGAAATGTCCCAAGTCGTCTTCCTGACGTACAAACCATTTATTGGTTGTCGCTCGGGATTTCTTGGATTTTATGTATTCGGAATTATGATCCCGTCCTCATCTTATGACTTGTGATCATCGCATTTTAACCTCGGGACCCTCGGGACTTGCGTGATCGAGAGGATGACTTTCTTTATAGTCAAAGATGAGGTTCTTTAGAAAAGGAGGGTCCTTAGCCCATCAATCCTACGCTTTAAGACGGTCGAGCTCGTATAGATGCTTCATACTCTTTCTTAAGCGATAATGGGAGATATAGGGTTCAAGGTTGTCCCTATCTAAAGAAATATGGAACCTTTAATGGAAGGAACGATGTAAAGATATGATCTTTTACACCGGTCCGTTCCAAGGTTACTAATGGGGACATGGGGGAATGCATGATAAAAATGATACTTTTAGTGAAAAGATGACATTTTTGGTGTAAAGAATGTCTTTTGATTGCAAGGGATGCTTTTTGTGTAAAGAAATGATTTTTATGTAAAGAATGCATTTTTATGTTGGAAAATAGTATTTAATGCATAAATGATGTATGAAAATGGAAAAGAATGATTCTTTAATGCAAAGTATGCATTTTGAGTGTGAAAATGAGTTTTTGAATGCAAAAGATGCATCTTTAATGTGAAAGGGGGGGTTTTTTGAGTGCAAAGGATGCACCATTAAAGCAAAGATGTCATTTTGGTGAAAAAGATATCCTTTTAATGCAAACGATGCTGCTCCGTATGCAAATGTTTTAGTTGAAATGCGATTGATGCATTAGAAAAGGCAAACATCAGATTACAAACTGAAAAGATGAGAAATTCCCAAGAACCGGCTACTTATGTCGCGTGACATAGGCCGCCTATGTCGCGTGACATAACTAGCCACTTTGCAGAGCTTCAAGAATCGAGATCTACACAGGTAACAAGGCTTTAAAATAGCCAAGTTACTTCACCAATAGGTCTCAGGGAGCTAGTATTTCAATGATGAACATCTCAAGAAGGTGTGGATATGAGGAATCCACATTCATCTCGAGTGTTCATGCAAAAACAATGTTAAGCCGGAGTCTTTACATGAAATGTGATGAAATCAGATGTAGATCTATGAAATATGAAGCTAAAGCATGTAACTTTAATCAGAATATCACATTATCAACACATGTAGCATATAGATCTTATGTATAATGAAGATAGGAAGGGGAAAAGGGTAGAAAATCGTTACCCTTGAAGACCACGACTCCCTATATCATGTTAGATATAGGAGCCTTCAACAGCAACTCCCGGGGACTGAGCTCAAGCCTTGGCTCCCTGAGAATCCTTGATTCTTGGTGTGTATATGAAGTGTGTGTGGGATTGATTTGGGAGGATTAGTGTTATTTGGGGGGGGTATGTGAGGAGAGAGGAGGCTTCTGGGCGTATTCCCTATAGAGGGGGACTGAGGGGTGGAAGAGGTGTGTCTAAAATGAGAGGTGAAGGCCTCTATTTATAGGCTGCCTGCATGGGCTTGTTATGTCGCACGACATGATAAGCCATAACCGTTTTCCTTCTAGAAACATGCAAGGTGGCATGGTTCTAGAACTCTTCCTGGCTGGTTATGTCGCACGACATAAGGAGCCACATGCAGTTCCTTCTAGAAACATGCAAGGTGGCAGGTTTCTAGAAGGTTTCATGGCCTATTATGTCGCACGACATAAGTAGCCATATCTGGATTCTTCTAGAAACATGCAAGGTGGCAGTCTTCTAGAAGGAAATTCCTCATGAAATAAAAACGTGTTTCTTTGGCTCCAAGCAGTCTCTTATCCCCTTAAGTGATTTGAAACAGTTCCGGAATTATTCCGGAACTCTAAGAAAGTTCGGGGAATTACCGAAAAACTATCCGAAATTGCCGGGAAACTTAACCGGAAGGCATGAGCCAGATTTGGGTACTTACAGTAGTGGAGGGCCATATTCACAACAAAAGCCATAAGAGATGAGAGAAGACCGAAGCTTGGAAAACCAATTACGAGGTGATTGTCGAAGTCCATATAGGGACTTCTGTAATTTGCACACCTTATGAGGATAAGCAACTGAAAAACCAGGTGGGAGTCGCATATACACTTCCTCATCGAGATCACCATGAAGAAAGGCGTTGTTTACATCAAGTTGATGGAGTTCCCACTTCTTAGCCACTGCCACTGCGAGAAAAGCCCGTACACTAACCATTTTTGCAACCAGAGCAAAAGTTTCCATAAAATCCTCACCTTCAACCTGTTTGTTTCCGGTGATAACTAAGCGAGCTTTGTACCGTTCAACAGTCCCATCCGAATGATATTTAATTTTGTACACCCACATGCTAGGAATTGCCTTTTTACCCGGAGGAAGATCAGTAATTTCCCATGTTTTGTTTTGTTCAAGTGCTTCAATTTCTTTGGTCATTGCATCTCGCCATTGTGAGTCTTTCATGGCTTCTTTGAATGTACGAGGTTCAACTCCTGCACTAACAGCTGCCAAAAAATTTCTGTGTGCCGAAGAAAAGTTAGAACATGTGACATAATTAACAATGGGATAAGGAGTACCTGATGCAAGATCAGTCGGAATGGACAGCATGGAAGAGGTAAGTGTACAAACCGTGTTGCACTTGTAATCCTGAAGATAAGCAGGAGGTCGACGTACACGAGAACCACGACCACTGATAGTGTCATTTGCATTATGACCAACTGGATTGTCATTAGGTGAAACCTCATTACTCCCCCTGACCAATGAACTTGGAACCTCTGTACTACTGCCATTAGCCTCCACACTCGCAGGAGAACATGTATCAGTAACATGTTGCTCATCAAAAGACAAATCAGGTCGGTGTGGGTTTGAAACAATACCAGGTGACATAGGGCATAACTCGCTGGAATTAGAAGGTTCATCATAGGTGGGAATAGAGGTAGGTAGTGAAGGAATAGTAACAGTTGGTGTTTGGGTGGCAAATGGAAAAATATCCTCATGAAACTTGACATCCCGAGAAATAAAAATGTCCTGTGTTTCAATATCAAATAAACGCCATCCTTTTTTGCCATGGGGATAACCAAGAAAGATGCATTTTCTAATGCGAGGAGCAAACTTATCTCGAGGTTTAGGCATGGGGTGAGCATAACATAAGTATCCAAATACTCGCAGATGATTATAATCAGGTGAAACCTTAAATAATACTTCATGTGGTGTTTTACCATTAAGCAAATTAGTGGGTGTTCGGTTTATAAGATGTGCAGCAGTAAGAACGCACTCCCCCCAAAAAGTAAGAGGAAGATTAGCTTCAAATCGAAGGGCTCTAGCTACATTTAGAATGTGCCTATGCTTTCGCTCAATCCGCCCATTCTGTTGTGGAGTGTAAGTGCAAGAAGTTTGATGTAACATCCCCAATTCATCATACAATTTATGTAAGGAGTTCTCATTAAACTCAGCCCCATTATCGGTGCGAATAATTTTAACACATTTGTCAAACTGAGTTCGTACCATAGCAAGAAATTTTTTAATTAGATGAATTGTTTCACTTTTCTCGGCCATTAAAAACACCCAAACTGCTCTACTAAAGTCATCAACAATGGTAAGAAAGTAATGTGCACCAGAGAACGAAGTCTTAGAGTAAGGACCCCAAATGTCACAATGTATCAATTCAAAACAATCATGGCTTTTGAAATCGCTGATCGGAAAAATATTGCGAGTTTGTTTAGCACGGTAACAAAGGTCACAAACTTCATCACTTTTATTAGAGTTTTTAGATGTAGCAGCAACAGAAAGAAGAGAAAGACTTTGGCTGGAAGGATGCCCTAGCCTTTTATGCCACAATTCTATGGAGTTATTACCAAAGAATAAAGAAAAATGTAACTCGAAACGGTTTGTACACGTACACCCCTTCTTGCCGCTCACCCACCCAATCGGCATCCTCAAGGTGTGGTCCTGTATCACACAAAGCTTATCAAGAATGTCACATGACAATTTTTCGAGTGTATAAGTTGTGCAACAGAAATTAAATTGCAACTTAGATTAGGCACATAAAGTACATCATCAATGACAAAATTAGGACCCAAGACAACGGAGCCACGTTTTATAGCGGTTGTTTGAACACCATCTGGTAGTCCAACAGGAGAGGGCAAAATGTTTTCTAGTTTGGTCATTAATTTTAGACATCCTGTCATGTGATGGGAAGCACCACTATCAATTAACCATTTAGGGGGTGTTTCGCCCTTACCGGAAAGAAGTTCTGTACCCGACTTAGATGGCTCGACAAGTGAGAGTAATTGTTGTACCACCTCAGGAGTGAGTGCAGAGATTGTTGGGTTTTCACCAGATGAAGCACTTGAGTTGACATACGGTATAACACCTGGAACTTGTGCCGCGTTTGCTGAAGCAGATACGGGGTTCACACGACCCCAACTATTGCTTCCTTTACCCTTGCATTTTCCTGCAATTTTTTGTGGATAGCCAATAAGCTGATAGCATTTGCTTATGTCGTGGCCCTGTTTACCACAGTGAGCACATATAGTACGTTCGACACCAGAACTTGCTGTACTTGTTTATGGCAAAGTAGAGGCAGCCTGCAACTTATTTAATCCTTGAACAGCATATCCCTGCAACTTATTTGATCCTTGAACAGCATATCCAACCGCACCAACCCTATCATCATGAGAACGTGCAATCGCCTTCTGCATCTCCTCCTGTGTTGCCATGGAGTAAGCTCGATTGATTGAGGGCAGCGGTGTCGTGTTCAAGATATGGGAGCGTATATTACCATAAACAACATCATCAAGTCCCATAAGGAACTAATATACATGTTCTTTCTCTGATTCTTCCAATAAATATTTGTTTATTGGACACTTATCCCCGCTCGGGCAGCAGGGAATGGATTGACTACCTTCCAATTCATCCCAAATTGCACGAAGCTTGGTGTAGTATGTACCAAGGGTCGTGCCTTGCTGCTTCACCAATGATAATACAAATTTCAGTTGGTATTGTTTGGGAATATTTTCAACTGAATATCTCTCCTTGAGATCGTCCCATAACTCCTTTGCAGATTCAAAGTATTGAATAAAAGGCTGAAGGTTCGGATCAATGGTGTTGTGAATCCAGCCATTGATCATTGAATTACATACCTCCCACGCATACGCTTCATCTGATTCCTCATCATGAGGGTTTCTGAATTGAGCCATTGATGAAACCCCTTTTATTCTTCGCCTTCAACGCATTTTTCATGGCCTTTGACCAATTATCATAATTCCCTTCACCACGCAGCACCACATTAGTCAACACGATCCCTGGGTTATCGGAAGCGTGGATGTAGTAAGGTGAACGAGGGTCGGTGACTTTAAGAACTTTGCTGTTGTCATTGCGTTCATTTGACATGGTGAATACTATGACAATCAAAATATTCAAGAGAGGATATCAAGCCTATAATCTCTCTAATATATCATAATATTATATTCAAAGTATATATTGTTATATATTAGATTAGGAAACACAATCTCTATATTAGATTAGGAAACACAATCTTTATATTAGATTAGAAACCTTCTCCTTCTAGGATTTAGAAACCTTCTCCTTCTAGGAGATTACCTCCTCATTGTATTCCTATAAATATGTATCTCTAGTATTATAATCAATTGAGTCAATTCAATTCAATTCTTCTCTTCCATGTTTTAATTGACTTCGTCTCTAACTCTCATTATTCTAATATGGTATCAGAGCATTAAGATCCATAGAAGAACTTCTCCGCCACCAACTACCAAAATCCCCACCACCCCCCTTCAACCACCAATCTCGGCAAAACCCTTAAAGGCAAACCCCCCCTCTTAAACCACCATAACCCAATCGGCACAAAAACCCTTTTGACCGAAATCCTAAACCTTTTTGTTATTCAACCCCCTCGACTCAAAAACTCTTTTGATCGAAACCCCAAATTTTTTTACAAAAACCCTTTGACCAACACGTGAGGGGTGAAACCCCTACTTGTACAAGGTGACTCCACGTGCTCGTCTCACGCGTGAGGGGTAAAATCCCTACTTGTACAAGGTGACTCCACGTGCATAACCCCTACTTCAAAACCCCCTCGGCTTAGCCGAAACCAATTCCCCCTACTTCAAAACCCCATGACCCCACCCTTCTTATAGGAAATTTCCAAACTTGTCTTGACTCACCATATTTTAATGTGAAAACCCAAACCCACACGCGAGGGGTGAAACCCCTACTTGTACAAGGTGACTCCACGTGCTCGTCTCACACGTGAGGGGTAAAACCCCTACTTGTACAAGGTGACTCCACATGCATAACTTATACTTCAAAGTCCCCTCGACAAAACCGAAAACCCCTCTCCACAACCCCACCGTCTCCGACGTAGTCATGCTCCAACCTATCACCACCTCAGATGCGAGGAACCTCATCTCATCAGAAACGACATACATGTCCGGGAACACATCTTCAACTCGTCATCAAACCCGGTTCATCTCATCACTCTCCAAGATTGGACTTATCCAAGGAACGTCCATCTTGCGGGGGCATATTAGGAATATAATATCATAATATTATATTCAAAGTATATATTGTTATATATTAGATTAGAAAACACAATCTATGTATTAGATTAGGAAACACAATCTTTATATTAGATTAGAAACCTTCTCCTTCTAGGATTTAGAAACCTTCTCCTTCTAGGAGATTACCTCCTCATTGTATTCCTATAAATATGTATCTCTAGCATTATAATCAATTGAGTCAATTCAATTCAATTATTCTCTTCCATGTTTTGATTGACTTCGTCTAACTCTCATTATTCTAATACTTACCACTAGTCAATGGGTTGGTCTGCCAAAGGAAGCCTTCCTTTTCACTAGAGCTAAATTCGTTAGTTTGCGGATTGGTAGTAACACATATTGAATCTTTATGCTAGGGTTTTAATTCTTCCTATCTCTCTCGTTCTTGTTTTTCTCAAATATTCTTAATTACCATTCTTGAGATCAATTGTATTGACCTTGCGGAATACACTTTTGACCTCTTGGATTTATTTGGGTATGAACCATTGCACCTGTGTGGATGATTTGTAATTTTCCCATTGTTGAGAATTGTAGATTCAATTGATGACTTTGCGGAATTCCATTGAATCTAGGTTTTTATGTTTTTATGATTCAATGAGAAATTCTTGAATGCTTATATTAACCTTGCGGAAGTTATAAACATGATAGTGATATTAGGGTTTTAATGTTTATATTAACCTTGCGGAATATATTAACATCTTAACCTTATGCTTTTGTGAACAAACCCAAGAATGAGATTGAAGTCTTTTTACATGATTTAAATAACATAAAGCGATAATATGTTGTGAATCCAATCAGTGGACTATTTCTTAATCCTTGAATTACTTCCTTGTTTTATTTATTTTATTTGCTTAATTGTCTTTTTGTCATTAGTTATAATAAAAACCAAAATCAAACCCCTTTGTTACTTTTCACATTAACTAAACCAAATTGTTCACACACAAATCTCTGTGGTTCGACCCTTACTTTTGTATATTGCTACTTCGATAACTTGTATACTTGCAAGGAATTTTTATTACACGAGGATTTTATTGATGGGGGAAATAAAAGAAAGGTAGGAACTGAATTGGAATTCACGGTCACAACAGAAGAAAGGAGGAAAATTAGGAGCCAAGCTCTACTAATCTCATATAAGGTTATTTTCAATACATCAAAAGTCTGTCTGATAACTCCCAGAGCTAGGCTATATATAGGCATAACATTAAAGACTTAAAATAAACAAAAACATGAACCATAGAAGATTAATTGAGTTGCTGAACTTGGACCAATACTAAAATAATGTGAATGTGACTTTTCACTTCGCATCATGCACTGCATCATTCTCTCCTGGTGGGAAAGAACTCGTCCACGAGTTCTTAAGCTCCTCACCATGAAATTCTGACAAGTCTCGAACATTGAATGTTGGATGAGTATGGATATGTGGCGGCAGTTCAATCGTGTAGGCATTGTCGTTAATCTTCTTGAGGATTCTGCAAGGTCCAATCTTCTTCTCCTTGAGCTTGTTGTAAGACCCAGCAGGAAAATGCTCCTTCTTCAAATAAAACCAAACAAAATCACCTTCCTTGAATATCTTCACTCGGCGATGAGTATTCGCAGCATCACTATACTTCTTATTACTTTCTTCAAGCTTCTTCTTCACATCTTCATGAATTTTCGCCATCTTAGTAGCAAAGTCCTCAGCTTTCTTACTGGATGAGAGGGGATCCGAAATTCGAGCAAGATCAAGATAATGAGTTGGGGCTTTTCCATGAACGACTTCAAAAGGACTCTTCCCAGTTGAACGATTCACCACATAATTATATGAAAACTCAGCCTGTGCAAGGATCATGTCCCACTGTTTGGGCCATTTTGCTGCCATTGATCGAAGTAAGTTCCCTAGGGTTCGATTCACCACCTTTGTTTGACCGTCGGTCTGAGGATGATAAGCACTGCTATATTGCAAATTAGTACCAATCATGTTCCACAAACACCTCAAAAAATGGCTTATAAACTTTGTATCTCTATCTGATACGATAGATCTTGGAAGACCATGATGCTTGACTATTTCTCGAAAATAGAGGCCTGCAATATATGAAGCATCCATAGTTTTCTTACACGAAACAAAATGTGCCATCTTTGAAAAACGGTTAACAACCACAAAAATTGAGTCATTACCCCTCTGTGTTCTTGGCAAACTAACCACGAAATCCATACTAACATCTTCCCATGGAGCATTTGGGGTTGGCAACGGGATATAACTACCTGTATTCTGAGCTCCTCCTTTGCATGTTTGGCAGATTCGACATCTCTTTATGAAATGACATACATCTCGATAAATACTAGGCCAATAATATTTCTCTTTCACAGCAAGTACTGTCTTGTCCCGTCCAAAATGTCCGCCTAAACCTCCAGAATGCAACTCCTTGACAACACACTCTCTAAGTGAACACCTGGGGAGGCATAAGCGATTACCCTTGAAAAGAAAATCATCCTGGAGCAAATAATCGCTGCACTGTCCAGTTTTACAAGCTTCCCAAATAGCTCCAAAGTCTTCATCAGTCTTGTACAGTTCTCGAATGTGATCAAACCCTTCAAGCTTCACAGTCATAGAATTAAGAAGAGCAACCCTCCTACTGAGTGCATCTGCTACACGATTGCATTTCCTGCTTTTGTGTTTCAGAATAAAGGTATACTCTTGCACGAAAGCAACCCACTTGGCATGTCTACGATTCAAGTTTCCTTGATTATTAATGTGTTTAAGAGTCTCATGGTCAGAATTAAGGATAAATTCCCTTTGAATGAGGTATGATCTCCAATGACGAAGGACCTGCACGACAACATAGAATTCCACATCATAAGTTGAATACCTTTTACGTGCGTCATTGAGCTTTTCGCTATAGAATGCAATTGGATGACCCTCTTGAGTTAACACTCCACCAATGCCCATATGAGAGGCATCACAATCAACTTCAAACATCTTTTCAAAATCTGGTAAAGCAAGCACAGGTGCGCTGGACAGCTTCTCTTTCACAATTTGGAAACTTTTCTCTGACTCCATCAACCACTTAAAGTCACCTTTCTTCATGCAATCTGTCAGCGGGGCTGAAATCATGCTGAAATTTTTAATGAATCGGCGATAAAATGAGGCCAATCCATAAAAACTTCTGACTTCTTGTATGCTCTTTGGTGTTGGCCAACCACTGATAGTGCTGATCTTTTCTTCATCTACTTTAAGCCCTGTAGAGGTTAGCACATAACCTAGAAAAGCAAGGTTATCTGTCATAAAAGAACACTTTTGAGGTTTACATACAGCTTTTTACCTCTCAAAGTGCTTAGTACAACCCGCAAATGTTCTAGGTGTTCACCTTTATCACGACTATAAACAAGAATATCGTCAAAATACACAACAACAAAATTTCCAATAAAACAGCAGAGGGTTTGATTCATTACCCTCATGAAAGTGCTTGGGGCATTGGATATGCCAAATGGAATAACAAGCCATTCATAGAGCCCTTCTCGCGTCATGAAAGCGGTTTTCCACTTATCACCCGGTTTGATCCGAATTTGGTGATAGCCACTCCTAAGATCAATCTTCGAGAAAACCTTTGCTCCAGCAAGCATATCAAACATATCGTCAATCCTTGGGATGGGAAATCGGTACTTGATGGTTATCCGATTGATAGCACGACTATCCATACACATATGTAATGTGCCATCCCTCTTTGGAGTTAATAAAGCCGGAACCGCACAAGGGCTCATACTCTCCTGAATATGGCCTTTCTTTAATAACTCAGTAACCTGTCTTCTCAATTCCTCATGTTCTTTAGGACTCATCCTATAATGAGCTTTATTAGGAAGACTAGAACCTGGAATTAAATCAATTTGATGTTGTATATCCCGCAGAGGAGGAAGTTTATCAGGCAGTTCCTCGGGCATAACATCTGCAAACTCTCTCAAAAGAGGTTCCACCTCACTAGGAACATCAAAGAATGTCCCCATTGGCTTAGTAACCAACATATAAGCAATACCACCCTCCCTACTTTCCTTCATAAATTCTGACAACGTGAGAAAATTATTACTCTCCTCTTGCAAAGGCTTATGCACTTTCTCCTCCTTACTGGGCAAAAGAACAATCTGATACTTTCCCATTTTAAAGCTATATGTATTTTTACGACCATTATGAAAAACATGCCTATCAAATTGCCATGGTCTTCCTAGGAGTATGTGACAAACATCCATAGGAACAACATCACACCACACTTTATCATGATAATTCTGTCCCATAAAAAATGAAACAAGGCAACGTTTAGAAATTTTTACCTCATTCCCTTTCTTGAACGAAGAAATTCGGTAAGGTTTCGGATGTGGTTCGGTTGGAAGCTTGAGCTTATCCACCATCTCTTGAGACACAATGTTCTCGCAACTCCCACCATCGATGACTATGGTACACACCTTTCCCTCAGATTTGCACCGAGTTTTAAAGATGTTGGAGCGAAGCCAATCATCATCGGACTCAACCTTAGGAGTGGTAAGAGCCCTTTGAATCATCAAACTTTCTCCTACTTCAGGCTCAATCTCTTCTAGCTGGAAGTCGTCTTCTTCATCATATATTGGCTGCCCATCATCCTCCATATTGTCCTCTTCGCCGAAAGCTACAACATTCCGCTTTGGGCACTCCCTCATGCGATGACCAACTTGACCACATTTGAAGCATCCGTTTGAACTGTTAGAGCGATTATATTGTCCCCCAAACTGTCTCGGAGGGGTTGGATTTTCAGCGCCACCGGTTTGATTTCTATCCTTAACAGGGGTATTTTTCCCACGCGAACTTTCTCCCTTAGACGGGTAGAAGCTACGAACATCTACGTACTTCTTTGCACCATGTCGCGTGAGCTTAGCCTCAACTTTCGAGGCTACTTGGTAAGCATCATTTACTCTCCATAACCTGTGCATGTCTACTTCATCACGAATAGGGTCTCTCAAACCACCAACATACCTTGCAACCAACTGTTCTTCAGTCTCTTGGACATCGTTGCGGGCCAGGAGTTTGTAGAACTCCTCTGTATAATCAACCACAGTCTTTGCATCTTGATGGAGGTTGTTGAACTGGGAAAATGTTGTCTGAGCAAAGTCCAAAGGCAAGAACTTCTCCTTCAGCGTAGACTTCATATTCTCCCACGAAGAAATCTTGGCTTTTCCTTTACGAAGCCTCATGTCCTGGACTTTATCCCACCACGCTGAAGCATATCCACGCAACCTTGTTGCTACTAGCTTCACACGTTGTTGCTCAGGGGTATCCTTATAATCAAAAAATTTCTCAATAGCACTAAGCCAATCGAGAAACTCGTTTGGTTGTAAACGACCATGGAACTCCGGAAGGTCAATCTTGACCTGGTCAAAGTCACGATCAAATCTCCTTACCCAACCTTCATGACGACGATTGGCGAAGGGATTCACATCTGACTCGTCACTAGAGTACCCACCACGACTTGATCCACCGCGCTCACTCCGCGCCTCTTGGCGTTCAAGTCGAATGGTAAGTTCTTCAACCTTCCTTCGAAGTGCCTGAATTTCATCATCTCGCTCATCTCCCACACCACCCATTGCATTGCCGCGCCTTCCTCTACCACGTCGTGCTGCCATGAATGCAATCACGTAATCAGCCCGAGAGCGTAGGGCAAGCTCTGATACCAAATGATGGGGGAAATAAAAGAAAGGTAGGAACTGAATTGGAATTCACGGTCACAACAGAAGAAAGGAGGAAAATTAGGAGCCAAGCTCTACTAATCTCATATAAGGTTATTTTCAATACATCAAAAGTCTGTCTGATAACTCCCAGAGCTAGGCTATATATAGGCATAGCATTAAAGACTTAAAATAAACAAAAACATGAACCATAGAAGATTCATTGAGTTGCTGAACTTGGACCAATACTAAAATAATGTGAATGTGACTTTTCACTTCCCATCATGCACTGCATCATTTATCCATCAAGCAGCGGGCGTCTTGAGCAACCAAGGTCTGCTAATCGAATTTGTATTGATTCGCCTGGGCGCGAGTCAGTTTGCCTTAGCTCGTGCTCGATCACCATGGTTCGAATCGGGTGGGCAGAACCAGTACTATCCAACGGTCCAGATTCGCCTAAGTTGTGACTCTTTATATAAAGGTCACCAGAACTCTTCAATGTCTATAAAAGAACCCTCTAGTTTGACATTCAGAATCCAATGGATAAACACTCACTTCATTCACTTCACACCAGAAGCACAAATTTACGTATTTAACTAAATTAACGAATTCAGTAAGATATTTAACCGAATTACGAAATTCAGTCACAAAATTACACGAAATTCTCATAATATCTATTAGAAGACATAATCATCTTGTTGAATAGAGTCTTCTTTCAAAGTTTTGAAGTGTCAAACACACAGTTATGTTTCTCGAATTCTTTGATTTGAAGTGATTCTATTAAAGACTGTAAAGTCGATTTATCTTGAGAGAAGATTGCCACAAATCGTTAGCATCGGTGCGGGGCAATATCTTCTTGCGAAAATTGTGTTCAATATAAGACTCGACTTCCTTTATTTGAATGGTTTGATTTAATTTTCAAATTTCTGATTTATACTAAATTCCTAACCCGTTGAATTATTTTGTCATTCCGTTAAATTCAAGAATTTTTTAAAATTTTTTTTATATAAATTTTTTCTAACACTATCCATCGGAGCTCGCGCAACTACCAAAATTTTGTTGCTGCCAGTTTTAATTTATTTATGTTTTGCTATTTTTTTGCATTTCAATATATGTAATCTGTGTTCCGTTTATTGGTGTACTTTCAGCTCACAATCCTCTTCTACATCTACCAATTAAGGGGCAATTTATCTTTGTTCTGAATGTTTGTTAATTTTGGAAGGAAATTTCTAAAGTAAAAGTCCATTTAACTATTGGTTCAAATTAAGTAGTCGTGATTCATTTTCAACATTGAGCTGTGTGCATGTAGGCTGATGTGGCGGTCATCAAGGGGTGTGTTTCTCTTTTCTCTCCTCCCCTTTATTTATTGCATTTACTATGGAGAAAAGGTAATTATAAAAATTTAAGGGGTGATTAGTTGATCAATAGTTTCAGTTATTTTGGTTAAAACGTCATATATTTTGGGAGTGAGGGAAGAGTGCTTAGGCATGCATCTTTCCTATCAAATTTTACAAAAATAAAAAAAATTCAAATGTCCATTATTTAAAAAAGGGAAAATGACCCAAAAATTCATTTTTTTACAAATGTCTCTTCCATAAGTTACTTTACATGTATTATTAATATTGTATTATTTCTATAATTTTTGTATCATTTATAAGTGTATAATTTCATAACTGAATATAATTATGTATGGATGGTAGCAGTGGGCGGCAGCGGCCGATCGAGATGGCCGGCGACCATTTTCTTTACGGCGGTCGATCAGCGCACGATGACGGCGGCGGTTGGCAGCGGTATTATTTCTATAATATTGTGTGCAGTCTTTATATTTGATTAGAAACTTGAGGAAATGATTTGTGCCAACGAAATTTATGGATCAAATTTCCATTAAAAATAGATATTCTTTAAAAAATAAAAATTTGTTTAGATAAAGACAAAGGAAGTAGAAGTTTTAAAAAAAAATCAAGTTTACTAGATTTTATCATATTATGTAAACAACTATATAAGGCTATAAGGTAAATAGTTTATTTGCTACTAAATATGACTCATTTAGGAGGAATGATCCTTGTTTTTGTTTGCCCTAAAAAAATAGTCATAGCTGGATATTTAATCTAGATTCTTTAAAATAAAAATTAGATTATTTATTAATTAATGATTTAATCTATTAAAAGAGTTATACTTCAAATGTTAGAAATTACATTTGATGACATTCGAACTCCTAACCTCTCGTATTGAAAAGAATATCGAATACCGATTGAGCAAGTACACTTTGGCATAAATGGGATATTCAAAATGTCTATTCCACCTATCTAAAAAGCAAACAAATTAATGCCCGTAAAATTAGACAACGTTTAACATGTGAAAGATGGTAATAATCGTTAGTTTTATGACCACATAATCTTTCAATTTATTGGAAATAATGTTGTAAATGCACCAGAAACAATGTACGTGTACTGAAATAGTAATAAGCATCTTGAGATAAATATTATGAAAAAGTATTATCTTTATTAAATTTTAAAAATAATTATTAATAGCGTTTCTATTTGATGCAGAGAAATAATCATGATTCAGCTTTTGTTTGATTAAAGTTCAACCAAATTAACTAAAAAATTTAAAGAAAAATATTTATTTTGGGATAGAATATGCTCTAAATAAAAAGCTCTTGCAATCTATATATACTCCCTCCCTCCGTCCACTTACTTACTTTACACTTTCTATTTTAGGCGTTCAAATACATACTTCACACTTTGTTTTTTTACCTAAAATGGAAAGTTTTTATTATTAAAATATTAACCCTACCCCCACTCATTTTCTCTCCTACATTATTTTAATACTCACAACACCATTATGATCTCGGAAATGATATCAATAACAACGATATCTCAGTTCATTGTAAATCAAAAGATAATGATCTCGGAAATCATACAATCAGCTACAACAAGTTTTATGAATGGCACTTTTGTTTAAATTTAATCCATACCACCCTTTTCTATTGCAGCTTTCAATGGAAGGAAAAGACTCAGATATTTGATGTTTTCACGAAGAAAATGATCAACGTCTGTTGGGAGGATTTATATGACGGTAGTAAATGTCGATGGGTCGTAAAGGAGGATGGATTTTACTTGCATACCAACTTCCATGATTATGGAAAGCAATACGATTGGCGTTGAATTCGATCTCTTTGTACTCCCCTACAATGTTTTAATAAAATTATGTGTTTATTCTATTTAAATACATGGATATTTAGGCAAAAATTATAGCAAAATTTAATCTCATAAAAGTGAAAGGGAAAAATCTTTGTTAATATGGGTAGTTTATATTTCCAAATTAACAGAATTAGGCCTATATATACAAACTCAGGTCAGGCACTTCAACTCACATCTCTCACTTGCCCTGATACATCCTATCGCAAACGGGTGTAGCGCCCGAACAAAACCATCCTTCTCCTTTCTTGAAAAATGCTATCTTATCAGAGCAAAAACCATACAAAACAAACACTGTAAAGTCTTTTTTCAAATGCGGTTTCTAGCAGCACCGCCTTTTACATAATCTCCAGGTTTTCCAACAACACCGTCTTCTACATTGTTTCGTCTCAACTTTTCTTTTTCTTGATTGCAGTGATGGCTTTATTGGATAAACAAATTGTGTTTGTGTGATAACTGATCAAGAGATATGAATGATGCGAGCAATGATTATGAGGAAATTATGAGAATTCCAAAGCATATACCTGAAGATATAGGCTTGAATATTCTTTCAAGGTTTCCTATAAAAGCCCTCATTCGATTCAGATGTGCTTGAAATCTCTAGAAATCCATCATCGATGATCCTTCGTTCATGAACATTCACTCAGCTCATGCTCATTCTCAAATTGTCTTCTCCTCCTACAAGCAAGGTACAACTCATCTTTACTCTGCAAACCTCGCAGGAAGACATCAGGTTTGCCATAGACTCTGCTGCAAAACGATTCTACTATGTTCATGTTCAAGACAACGAGCGAACCTGAAATTGCATGGAGTACATATAAAGCCCATTGGAAAAACAATGTTCATTCATTCTCAAATTTAATCTAGAATGGCATATCGATATTTTTGCTGGTGGTGGGATTGGTCAACACAGTACACACCTATGAACTGTACCAACTGATTCACGAGAAACTATTATAGAACGCGAATGGCATATGAATGTTATTTAAAAGATGGACAAAAGATGTGAAAGGATGTTTGAGCTAGTTTTCAGGAAGTAGTTGTTGGACTTTAGTATGGCTTCTCAAGAACTTAACAGAAAAAACTGACGAAGAATTTAACGGAGATTGGGAAAACTAGAAAACAAGTCGAGTCTTGTATTATATACAATCTCCGTAAGAGTTATTTGTCCCGCACAGGTGCTTACGGTTGAATAACAAAACTCTCGTAAGATAAAACGACTTTACTATTAGTTATAAGGAGCACTCCAATATAACTAATCTAACGAACAACACAATGTTTTGAACTTTGGACTTGAAAGGATTTGATGCAACAAGATGATATGATTTGGCTATGTTAATCTATCTCACTAGAGGGTAAAGAGGCTCAAATGACTGTATTAATATATTGAAATTCGGAGGGGGAAGTATATAAAGAGAATCAAAAGGTTTTGTGCCTTTTCCCTTGAAAAGGTGTGATTTTTCGAACAGCAGTGAAGGGCACGAGTCGTGCTAATTGGCACGAGTCGTGCCCACGACTCGTTCCCAAGCATTCCACTCGTTCTGATCAGATTTTAGCAAATGGTCATCAGAATCCCATTCGTGCTCACGACTCGTGCTCAGAGTCCCCACTGCTCGATCGCCGAGCCAAATCTCATCACCCAAAAACACTGTTCAAATCTAATTTGATCCAAACGACCAAATTGACCCTTTTAACCAACTTTGTTAAGTTACAAAAGACCTTTGTCATTAATTCTCATTCACCCTAAATGGTTTTGAGACATTAAATGAGTTTAATAATCTACAAGAAATGTAGAATACATTTTGTAACTAGTTTCGTTAACAAATAACGAACTTCCGTTAGAAACTAGATCAATGTTAAGTCAAACTTAACTTTTCGTTATCTATTTCCAACAATCCCCCACATGAATGACAATTAATGCATGAATGCAATTTCGTCCAAAGTTCCGGCGAACTATTATTACATCGGGATAGATAGCTTGTGGCCTTGAATCTTCCCTAGTGAAATATTATCGGATATACTAGCCATTTGGTAGCGAGTCGCTTTGAACCAGTGACTGTCGGATGTATACCAAGACAATAATACTCACATAATAACAACTCTAACAATTGTTGTTCTCACGTTTTGTCCATTTCGGCCCTGGACCGTATCTCATTCATAAGCGTTCATTTAGAGGCGGCCTAATTATCTCTCGCTTATATAGGTGATTCTTAATATAAGGAGTATCATGCACTACTCCACCCGTAGGTATAGAAATCATTAAAAGTTTTCTCAACTTATCCTTACCACTGCTGCATGTGCTTGTACTTGGATGTTCTGGGAATGAGTATTCAACATCTCCGGGTTAATAAACCGAGTTGTTGTTTCCAAGTAACTCTACTAGAACTTATAACTTGGTTGTCTCATTGAACCAAGGGCCTGGGATCTCCATTTCTCAAGGTTGAGTGTCCGCTATAAGTCCTTTTTCTTGTGGGTTTTAAACCCATTCCCCTTAACAGTTTATACAGTTGACCTCTATTACTACCCTTAGGTAGAAGGATCCGATTTTGACTTCACATGACTAGTTGTGACAGTCGTATTTTGAGATCAATTGTATTATGGTAGTGCGTCTAAGACCATTGTGTCTTGTCTTACCACTATGTTCTACACCTTTTCCTATTTTCCATTGTCGTCACAATGCCTTTAGGTCATGCAGACATAAACTTATTCCACAAAGGAATATCTTTTCCAAGAATTTATTAGACCAATAAGCTTATTCCTAAGCTTTGTCTAATTCTATCAACTCATATTCTTTACAAGATTGAGTTAGCTATCTTATCTTGGAAAGTGACACCTTTACTCCAACTAATGTGAGCGCATTCTAAATTTGGAGTATGTTTGTGTCGAATATTCAATCAGTATATTCGTTTCATACTTTTGAATATTTCAGGTATTGTAATTTTTAATCATAAGTATATCATTAAGTACACTAAGTACTATGACTATACTATTCCGTTGATTGATTACTATGATCTCTGTACCAATCCGACTTCCCAAGTATTCAGTATCTTTAAGTGGTTTGACCTCCTTAGAGTCTACTTTTCAGGAATCTATCTTACAGAGATTTCCTCTCAAGATTCTACTTGAACTTTCGAAGTACTTTTTTTTCAAGATAATGGGATTGAGATAGGATTATTCCTTCTGATGTTATAGAAATCTTTATTTCTAATGTGACATCGGCTAATCCCATATCTTTCTTGTCAAAGTTCTTCTTTATCATGTCTTTGGTATTCATGATCAATCATAACTACCATTGTTATCCACGTAAGGACAGACTATTAACAAATGATTCAGATGTTCCTTTAATGTAGACACATTTGTCACATTCATTAATCTTGAATCCATTTGATAACATAGTTCTATCGAACTTCTCATGCCACTGTTTAGTTGCTTGTTTTAGTCCCTATGAATACACAAGTAGATCCAACACGGTTGTGCGACATAGAACGCTCTGTTGTGTCAATGGGATAATCTTGCATAAATCATCATGTCCTTTTGACAACTAGCCTGGCTTTATACTTTTCAACAGATCCATCGGCTTTATACTTTCTTTTAAGAATCCATTTGCAACCTAATGGTTTGCAACTTGGAGGGAGATCTACCAATTCCCAAGTATTTATTAAGCATTATGGATTTTATCTCACTGTTAATAGCCTCTTTCTAGAGCGAACTATCCGGATCAGATAACGCTTCCTTAACAGTTGCTGATTCGTTTTCCAACATAACTGAAAGAAAATCAGGACCAAAAAACTTTTCCACTCTTGCCCTTTTAATACGTCTAAGTCCTTCATCTTCAACTTGAGATGGACTATTTGTAGTCTAATATTTAAAGGTTTCATCCTTGGCATATCTAGTTTTGCAACCCAACGGTTCGCATAGGAAGATCAACCATCTTCCAAAATAGAATAGGATGCACTATTAACTGTTACCAATTATTTAACAGTTTCAATTTATTTTCCATCTTAGAAAATTTAGAACCAAAAGAATTAGTAACTTTTGTCCTCCAACTACATCTTGGTTCTTCTTCTTATTAAGAAGACCACCACAGTTTCTATAAATTTCCTATCATTTCAAGGAAGTATATTCTCAAATAATATAACGTGTCTTGCTTAAGTATTTCTACTTTAGCCGAATACCCCCACAGTTTAAGTATTTATAAAACAGCTTTCGAATACTTCAAATTCGTTAGGAGTTTTTATCATCAAATAACTTCCAAATATATGATGATCCATTCTTTTAACTGTTAACATTTTAACAATTTCTGTCAATACTTAGAAGTTCATATCAATAGAACTTATGTATTTCGCTTGTACCCCCACACTTGAGGTGTACCTCCACATATCAAATATTTTATGAATATCCTAATTCATATTTAATATTTTCTTTTATGTGGAGTCATTTAATTGTAATAACCGTGTTATCTACAATGTATTTCATCTCCTTGAGATGAACCGACGACATAGTCATAACTATGTTTAAGTGAGGTCTCTTCAACCATTTTCCTTGTAAGGAAATTTGTTTGAAGAATACTGCATTTTCATTTTAAATTTGTTCTTCACAAATCTATATGCAATACTGTTAGTTTGCATGTCCAATGGAAACGTAATCCATGGTTTTGGGTCCTATCTTAACCTCTTTAGGTTTAGATATTTCTACCTTTGCTAGGTATACCCACGTTTTGTCAGAGTAAGACGGAACTTTTCAATATCTCTTTATAAGTTCTATTCTTTCTCTCTAATGATTCAATTGATTTGGGTGTGTAAGAAGCATTCGTTTGATAAATAAGTGCCAGCGTCCCAACAATTATTTTTTCAAACGGTACTACATACTAACCACCTCTATCACTATGAAATTCTTAATTGTTAATTAAGATGAATCACAAACCTTATTGTTTACTTAAAACTTTAAGGTTTTACTTTTCCAAAAGATGAACTTTGCATTATCAAATGCAATCATAAATAGAATTAATGAACTATCTATTTACTATCTCTGGTTTGAACTGATTTCTACAAAAGAAATCACAATTGATTTGCGAATCAAACTTTATCTTAGGTAGTAATTTTAAATTAACTCGTCGACTTAGTGAATTTAAATTTACACGACCTAATTGAACATGCCATAACAATTAGAACACTTCAAACCAAGTAAATAAAATTTGAAATTTTATTCTTCGCACTCAGGCGGATAAAACATTTACAATTCAAGTTAAGGAGTCCTTCAACAAGGTACCCTTTACTAACACAATAACCACATTTGGTCAGTTCAAAACTTATCCCGATAGACTAAGTTGCTCGAAGTTCAATGGAACATTTCTATCTTCATTCACATTGGCTTGAAGAGGGTTTCCATATTGGTTGTTGATTCTAGGATGTCGACATTCCCTAGCCATATGCCCGGGTTTGCCACAATTAAAACAACTACCTTTAACCTTCTTGGCGGTCCTCTTCACTTTCCCCGTGTTCTTTCTCTTGTTTCCGGTACTTCTTTCCACCAAGTTCACTTGCGGTCTTTTAGTCACAATACATATAGTATTGTGCATCTCGAGAAAGTCCCAAAGTTCTCTCGCGGTCTTTATGCCACAACACACTTTGTATTGTGCATAATCCAAGCCATTAAGAATATAATTGCAACACAAGAAATCGCTGTGATTCCATGTATCCAAATCATTCTTTGCTTTGGATTCATCCTCGTCGGATATCAATGGTGGATATTCCCAAAGAAAATGCACCAATTTTAATGTTGTCAAATAGACCAACATTTTATGTTGCCACCTCTTAAAGTTCATCCCGGTAAGAATACCCGGTCTTTCCGCATGTACGAACACATGAGACGGAGGGAGAGCATCAAGAGGTGCAACCCTTGAGGTTTCACCAGAAGGAGGTTTCTTACCATGAACCGAGTGAGATGGTGTAGTAGCGGGTGCAACATGGTTGAATGTAGCGTCACCTTGAGAAGGAGGCGTAACATTCCCTTGACTGGATGAGGAGACGTCTTTCTCATTTGCCATCTCTTAAAGATCTTGAAGAAGCAAAATAACTCTTATGATTGTTGGACTTTAGTATGGCTTCTCAAGAACTTAACAGAAAAAACTGACGAAGAATTTAACGGAGATTGAGAAAACTAGAAAACAAGTCGAGTCTTGTATTATATACAATCTCCGTAAGAGTTATTTGTCCCGCACAGGTGCTTACGGTTGAATAACAAAACTCTCGTAAGATAAAACGACTTTACTATTAGTTATAAGGAGCACTCCAATATAACTAATCTAACGAACAACACAATGTTTTGAACTTTGGACTTGAAAGGATTTGATGCAACAAGATGATATGATTTGGCTATGTTAATCTATCTCACTAGAGGGTAAAGAGGCTCAAATGACTGTATTAATATATTGAAATTCGGAGGGGAAAGTATATAAAGAGAATCAAAAGGTTTTGTGCCTTTTCCCTTGAAAAGGTGTGATTTTTCGAACAGCAGTGAAGGGCACGAGTCGTGCTAATTGGCACGAGTCGTGCCCACGACTCGTTCCCAAGCATTCCACTCGTTCTGATCAGATTTTAGCAAATGGTCATCAGAATCCCATTCGTGCTCACGACTCGTGCTCAGAGTCCCCACTCGTTCTGATCAGTTTTGAGCCAAATCTCATCACCCAAAAACACTGTTCAAATCTAATTTGATCCAAACGACCAAATTGACCCTTTTAACCAACTTTGTTAAGTTACAAAAGACCTTTGTCATTAATTCTCATTCACCCTAAATGGTTTTGAGACATTAAATGAGTTTAATAATCTACAACAAATGTAGAATACATTTTGTAACTAGTTTCGTTAACAAATAACGAACTTCCGTTAGAAACTAGATCAATGTTAAGTCAAACTTAACTTTCCGTTATCTATTTCCAACAGTAGTTGCTTGACCTGATGTTTAGGAAGTAGTTGTTTACTCTTTCAATAATGACCCAATCTGTAGGGTTAGTTAGGATATTTGTTTTGGTTTTCTTGTTAGCTAATCCTTAGGCAAAATTGTTATTTTTGTAGGCTATTTAAACAGCCAAGTTTAGTTTTATAATGTAGTAGCTTTTGCACCAGTTTTAGTGTTCTATATTTCTCTACAAACTGGTATCAGAGCCAGGTTGAGAGTGAGCAGCAGTCTCACACACAAGAGAGAAACAAATGGGTGAGGAGAAGGGTTCCAACAAAATTCCCCTGTTTGATGGTCTTCATTATGACAATTGGAGCGAGTTGATGGAGAATCTACTCAGAGCAAAAGGGATATGGAGCTTGATTGAGAATGGTTATGAAGAACCTCGTGCTGGAGCAGTCTTGTTTGATCAACAAAAGGAGGATTTAGAGAGTACCAAAACTAAAGATTGCAAGGTGAAACACTATCTGTTCAGGGCTATTGATCGTGTAGTCTTTGAATAGATTTTGGACAGAAGAACGTCTAAAATTGTGTGGGATTCCCTGAAGAGAATGTTTGGAGGCAATGATCGAGTAAAGAAATCTCTTCTTAATTCCTTAAGGAGAGGTTTTGAGGTACTGGAGATGAAGGTGGGAGAGACTATCACTGAGTACTTTGCAAGAGTAATGTCAGTTGCAAATAAGATGCGCAGAAATGGTGAAGACATGCCCGACTCCAAGGTGGTTGAGAAGATACTACGCACATTAACAGAGAGATTTACTTATGTGGTAGACTCTATTGAAGAATCCAAAGACACATCAAACATTTCTGTAGATGAACTCCAAAGCACTCTGGTGGTTCATGAGCAGAAATTCAGAAGAAGTAGCACAGAAGGTAAAGAATGTGATCAAGCGTTTAAAGTAGAAGGAGGAAGAGGCATGGGCCGAGGCAGAGGTGATAGAGCACCATCTAGAGACAGTGGTAGAGGTCGAGGGAGAGGGCGTCATGCATTCACAAGAGCAACTGTGAAGTGTTTTAAATGTCATATTCTTGGACATTATCAGAATGAATGCCCTACATGGAATAAGGAGGCTAATTATGCACAACTAGATGACGATGAAGAACTGCTCTTAATGACATATACGGAAGGAAATAATGCAAAGAGGAAGGATGTTTGGTTTCTTGATTCTGGATGTTCCAAGCATATGTGTGGTGATAAAGGTATGTTTTTCAATTTAGTCGATGGAATTCAACTTTCTGTGAAATGTGGAAATAATTCAAAAATGGATGTGATTGGAAAAGGGAGTGATGCTTGTATTTAATGGCACCTCATTTGTAATTAGAGATGTGTATTATGTTCCAGATTTAAGAAACAACTTACTAAGTATTGGTCAGTTGCAAGAGAAGGGATTGGCGATTCTGATAAAGGATAGGAGATGCAGTGTTTATCACCCAACACGAGGCCTGATTGCTCAGACTGAAGTAACCTCGAATAGAATGTTCATCTTAATCCATGAAGGCATGTCTACCTCAAACCGAGATTCAGAAGAATGCCTCCGTACTACTGCTTCAGATCCTACATACTTATGGCACAAGAGGTATGGCCACCTGAGTTATAAAGGGTTGAGAACCCTACAAATGAAGAAGATGGTTAATGGTCTTCCTCATCTAGAAGTATCGAAGGTCGCTTGTACAGATTGTTTCGTACGGAAGCAACACCGCAATCGAGTTCCAAAGAGCATTAAATGGAGGGCAAGCAAGGTTCTCGAACTTGTTCTTGCTGATATTGGTGGTCCCATTGAGCAAGGTTCTAAAAAGCGCTAGGCGGATGCTAGGCGGCGGAGCCGGGCCTAGCGCCTAGGCGGGGACTAGTCGGGATTAGTCGGGACCTAGGCGGGACTTAGAACTAGGCGTCGGAGAGGGGCCTAGCGCCTAGGCGGGGCCTAGGCGCCCTTAGGCGGGGTCTTTTAGAACACTGCCATTGAGCCCATATCCAATAGTGGAAAGAGGTATATGCTGTGCTTTATTGATGATTTCAGCCGCAAGGCGTGGGTGTTTTTGTTAACAGAGAAGTTAGAAGATCTTGATTTCTTTAAGAAATTCAAGAAACTAGTGGAAAAGGAAGCGGGTGAAGCTATAAAGTGTTTGAGGACAGATCGAGGTGGAGAATTCACGTAAAAAGACTTTGACAAATTCTGTGAAGAGCAAGGAATCAAGCACCAACTTACTACAGCATACACTCCTCACCAAATGGGGTTGCCGAGAGGAAGAATCGGACTGTGATAAACATGGTTCGATGCATGCTGACTGCCAAGAAAGTACCAAAAACATTTTGGGCTGAAGCTGTGGTGTGGACATTCTACCTTCTCAATCGGTGTCCTACGTTCGCTGTGAAGAATATGACTCCACAAGAAGCATGGAGCGAAACGAAACCATCTGTCAACCATTTCAGAATTTGGGGTTGTGTTGCTCATGTCCATATTCCAGAAGCTAAACGAGGTAAATTAGATGATAAAAGTTTTCCGTGTATTTTGTTGGGAGTTAGTAATGAATCTAAAGGATATAGGTTATTTGATCCTAAGACAAGGAGTGTTGTAGTTAGTAAGGATGTTGTATTTGAAGAAGAAATAAGTTAGGATTGGGAAAAAGATTAAGAAGGAAAAATAAGAGCTGAATTAACGTGGGGAGATGATATTTTAGTAGTGATGAAAGTGAGGGAGAGGATAGAGAAGTAGGACACAATGAAGAAGGATTTAATTCATATGATGAAATAGATATGGAATTAGATAGTGAAGAAGAAAATAGTGAAGGAAATGAAGGGGTAGTATAGTGAGAGTAGAGACACAAGGTAGTGAGAGTAGAGACACAAGGTAGAGAGAAAAGAGCTCCAACGTGGATGGGAGACTATGTTAGTGGTGAAGGGTTAAGTACAGATGGAGAAGATGAAGTTGCATACATTATGCATGCTTATATGGTGCAAGATAGCGAACCAGATGATCCGGTATGATCCGGTGTCTTTTGAAGATGCATTGAGGGAAGAAAAATGGAGGCATGCAATGGACAATGAAATCCACTCCATCGAGATAAACAAAACATGGGTACTCACAGAATTACCTAATGGAGCGAGGAAAGTTGGAGTGAAGTGGATTTACAAGACAAAGAGGGATGACCAGGGAAAATAATAAAGCACAAAGCTCGTTTGGTGGCTAAGGGGTACTTACAGCGGCAAGGGATCGATTATTCTGAAGTTTTTGCTCCTGTAGCAAGATTTGACACAGTCCGGACCATCATTGCTTTAGCAGCTCAAAAGAAATGGACTATTTTTCAGTTGGTTGTGAAGTCAGCATTCCTCCATGGTGAACGTACTGAGAAAGTATTTGTCGAGCAGCCAAAGGGGTATGAATTGAAAGGTAGTGAGCATATGGTCTTCCAGTTGCATAAGGCGTTGTATGGGTTAAAGCAGGCTCCTCGAGCTTGGTTTAGCAGGATAGAAGCATATTTTGTTCGAGAAGGATTCCAGAGGTGTCCGAGTGAACAAACTTTGTTTACCAAACGGAGTGATGGAGGCAACATTATTATTGTAAGTATTTATGTCGATGACTTAATATTTACTGGTGATAATCCTTCATTGTTAAATGATTTCAAGTTATCTATGATGAAAGAATTTGATATGACTAACTTGGGAATCATGAGTTATTTTCTTGGAGTTGAGGTAATTCAAAAGCCTGAAGGTATCTTCTTTTACCAAAAAAGATATGCTTCAGAGGTTTTAAAGAAGTTTGGGATGGCTGAGAGTAATATGGTAAGCACCCCAATTGTGCCTGGAGTAAAGGTTGATAAAGACAGACATGGTGTGGCAGTCGATGAAACATACTTCAAGCAACTTATTGGAAGCTTGATGTACCTTACATCAACAAGACCTGATTTAATGTTTGTAACTAGTCTGTTAAGCAGGTACATGTCGAAGCCAACTGAGATGCATTTACAGATTGCTAAGAGGGCCTTAAGATATTTGAAGGGTACTATTGGATATGGTGTGTACTACAAACATGGAGAAAACACAAAATGTTCCTTTACATATAGTGACTATGCAGGAGATGTTGAAGACAGTAAGAGCACAAGTGGCTATGAGTTTATGTTGAGTTCAGGAGCTATTTCATGGAGCTCAAAGAAGTAGCCCATTGTAACTTTATCTACCACAGAGGCCGAGTTTGTAGCAGCTGCAACAATCCATTTGGTTAATGAGAATTATGAAGGAATTAGGACATGGATATGAAGGATGCACCGCCATCATGTGTGACAACACCTCTGCAATCAAGCTCTCAAGAAACCCGGTTCTCCATGGTCGAAGCAAGCATATACGTGTACGGTATCACTTTCTCAGAGAGTTGACTAAAGAAGGCACCATTGTTTTGAATTATTGTGGAAGTGCAAGCCAAATTGCAGACATTATGACGAAGCCACTTAAGACAAAGGCATTTGTTCATTTTCAAAGTCTAATGGGGATGTGCAATGTCAACCAGATAAGCTAATTTGTTGCAACAAGTTTAGCTTAAGGGAGAGTATGAAAGGATGTTTGAGCTAGTTTTCAGGAAGTAGTTGCTTGACCTGATGTTTAGGAAGTAGTTGTTTACTCTTTTAATAATGACCCAATCTGTAGGGTTAGTTAGGATATTTGTTTTGGTTTTCTTGTTAGCTAATCCTTAGGTAAAGTTGTTATTTTTGTAGGCTATTTAAACAGCCAAGTTTAGTTTTATAATGCAGTAGCTTTTGCACCAGTTTTAGTGTTCTATATTTCTCTACAAGATGTATGTAATCTACGGTTAAGGTCGAGGCTCTAAAAGATGTTGGGGAGACAATAAAAGACAACGGGGATAGTTTTTATTTTTATGACTTTTTTTTTCCTTTCTTCTTTTTGTTTATTTTCTTTATTTTTCCGTAATGATTTGGTCTAGTCCTCTATCACATTTTATTTATATTTTAATAATATTTAGGGGTCATTTGAAGCCCATTTTGATTAAAAAAAAGTAATATGCGGTTATTTGTAATTGAATCCACCTAAATTAAGATGTCACATGGAAGCTAAAGCTTTGGCACTTGATACAGGGCCAACCCTATTAACCCTATTGATGCTACAAAAATTGTGTCCATTGTGGATTTTCAAGCTGGTTGAAGTCAATGGTTATTCATGGCGTAGACATCCCTTGTAGCTATCTACAAAACAAGGCACCGTAAGGGTTGGGGGTCTTTTCCCTCAAAACCCTCCGGTGTAAGAATCATTAATCCATTTTTTGAGGAGATAAACATTGAACATTTAGAAAGAGATTTTGGGGTTTTGAGAGAAGAAGAGAGAGAGAACCTGAGACTGATCCATTGAAATGAGAAGCTTCCGTAGTATTTATAGTCTATAGGTGCTTTTAGCCCTAAAACCCATTTGACCCAACCATATATATCACAATACCTGGGTCCAGATATCAATAATGATCATACACATTTTCCAGATATTTACTATGTCCATTTTGACCCTGGACATATCGTATTTTCTATTGAATTTTTACGGTCACATCAACCCCTACTAGGAATCTCCAAGTTAAATGTGAAATTCGTGCCCCAGCCCCACATATTCAATCATAGGCTTTCTATGGTTCGTCGAAGAAGGAGGGAGGAAAGATATGGTGGTGGCATCCTGACATATCCGGGACGATTGAGAGCGGGAGGAGGATTTTCTTCCTTCTTCACGGTAAAAGTGCCATCGAGATAGGGACTGGTGGCCAAACCATGGCTCCTAAAGACCTCCAGAAGGTTATCAATTTGAGCTTCATGTCGCAGTCTCATCTGCTCTACCAACTGGATCCAATGCTGGTATGTCTAAGGGATCTCGGGAGGATAGGTCTGTCCATCATTCTCAAATCCGGATTCGAGATTAATCATCTGGGGATCTTGACCAGTATCCACATTTTCCTTGGCATGCGAAGGCTCACTGATTTCAATCATGTTCACTTGGTTATGGTTCTTTGGAAAAGGATTTTTTACTGTATTAGGACCCTCAGGGACTTCTAACTTTCCTTGCTCTATCAAACCTTGGATTGCCCTCTTCAGGGGGACGCAATCATCTGTCAGGTGCCCATGGTACTGATGAAAGGCACAATGCTTGGAGGTATCCAAAGGAGCATTGGGGTCTCTAGGCTGATAATTATCTAAAGGCCAGAGCAATCCTTCTTTTACCAAACCTCTGAAGATATCACTCAAAGGCATCCCAAAGTTTCCCAAACCTTGGAGCCGGGATCTGGATGCATCAGGTTTCTTGGGAACAAAGGAAGTGGCATTGTTACAGTCCTACCCCGCATAGGGCTGGGCAGGAGTCGTGTTGGAGGTGGAAGAAGCCCGGTATCTGTAAGTAGGTGCAACAACTTGCTGTTGATTGTAAGCCCTCTAAAATTTAGCCCCGAAATTGACCATTGCCCGCAGAAATTGCTAAGTGAGGTCCTTAAATGCGGCTTCAAGCATGACTGGAAGATGTCTAACTGCTCCTCGTCAGAGGGAGGGATGGCCATTTCACTGAGCTTCAAGTTCCACCTTTTATAAAAATCCCCAATATTCTCATCAGGGCGCTGCATCGTTGTCTGCAGGTCAACTCTGTTTGTCTCCCATTCCAAGTTGGCTTTATACTTATTTGTGAAAGTACTGGTAATCTGTTCCCAAGTAGCCCTAGCTTCAGGCTTCAATCGAAAGAACCATTTCAAAGCTCCTGACTTCAAAGAGAGACTGAAGTAGTCGGCCAACTGCTGGTTTGTGCATCCCTTAGCTTTCATTGCCAAAGTATAGGTGTCCAAGTGAGTTTTAGGGCACGCACTCCCGTCAAACAAGTCGAGATTGGGCATCACGAACTTGTGAGGCAGGGGTATAATGGAGTCGGGATCTGTAGGCCGAAGAGCAGTGTTCTTTTTGACAGTCAATTCAGCAAGCTACGCTTTCATTTCCTTGTATTGCTCCATAAACCAGGCCAAATGGGGATCCAAAGGTGGAGCGGGAATGCCTGAGCCGATATTTGAGCTAGGAAGAGGGCTAGCTGTTGGTGGTGCACCGGTGGAAGGAAAATACCATATCCCGGAGCATAGGTGAAAACCTGTCCTTGGCCCAAATTACCCTGGGGAGTATAGGTAGAAGCTTGGGCAAAGGGATAGAACCCAGCGGCTTGCTGTCGGCTTCCAATTGGCAGAGAAGGTGGAGGCAGACCAGAGGTAGCCGGATAGCTCAGGTTTCCAGAGTGAGACTCATAAGTAGGCTTAAATGCGGGTTGCTGTCCCTGGTTGTTGAACTGCGTGGCTGGCTGTGGAGAGGGTGTATAACCGGGAGCATACTGTGGTCCTGGTGATTCTGATGAGACCGGGACAGGGGCTTGGTGGCCCATTGAACCCTGAGTGATAAATGGGTTTGTGGGAGCTGGCGAGGTGTTAAGAGCGGCTGAACCAACATCATTTTGAGGAGGGGCTCCTGACTGCTGCCCTAGACCGAACTGTGGCGGCGGCATTCCAAACTGTTGCTGTGGTACCCTGAACTATTGTTGCGAAGATCCGGGCTGATTGGTCCCAAACTGAGGCGGGATCCCAACTTGCTGTGGCATTCCGAGGTACAACCCAACCATGGGAAGACATTCCGTACTGATTTTGTCCCCACTGAGGAACTGCGAACTGGCTTGTCCCGTCAGGATGCATGGGTCCAGTAGTCTGTAGTTGGGGAGCTGGCTGACCCAAAGATCGAGGAGCATGGGCTCTGGTAGTAGTACCATAGGAGGTTGGTGGCGGCATTCTGGAGTAGTCAGGGCGACCAAGAGTGGGATTGGGGTCTTCCTCTTCTTCCACGGTGAAGGTGCCATCGGGATTGAGACTGGCGGCCAAACCATGGCTCCTAATAGCTTCCATAAGGCTATTCATCTGTGCTTCCTGTCGTAATCTCATATGTTCGGCTAACTGATTCCATTGATGTTCTGTTTGGGGAGTCCCAGGAGGCGGAGTGATGTCCCCATCGTTACCAGTTGATGCAGACATTCTGAAACTCGGAGTCGAAACAAATGGTGAAGATGACGATGCGCTTGACTCTTCCCAACTGATCAAACGGTGACCCGGTGCCCGAAACCAAGCTTTGTGAGGAGCTGCGGGGGAAAGACACGAGGGTTCAGATATTTGGGAATGAAGGAGGGTAAGTGTTTGGGCTTAGGGCTCATGCAACATGCAATTATTTGTTCTTGTTTACTTAAAACATGTTTTATTAAAACCTAAGCGGTTGGAAAAGATTGCTCTTCTTTTTCCTTTTTAACTACTCTAAGTCCTGGATCAGTGGGTCCCGTCACTACGCTACAGACCCTCAACCTGTAACCCCGAACAAAGGTTTTGTAAGGCAAGCAGGTCCCACCGACCGAAAAGAAAAACGATCCTAAAGTCTGGCGGGTAATCGAGTCTTAACGCGTATTCAATGTAAATTACGGACAAAGCTGACATCAAAGGTCAAGATTATGTTAAGGGGCTCGACAGAAAGTCGGCATGGCTCGGACTGATAAATGTCCATAATTGATCTTGACCCGTCGTCAGTTAGGCCGTAATTAGACATGAAATAATCGTTAATCCTTGATGACTCAGTGTCATGCCGGGAGTCGGTGCATAAGCTGTGCAAGTCAAAGTCAAAGCGCCAGTCAAGATCTGGTCAAAGTCCGTGACGGAAAACCGGCATGGCTTCGACTGATTAGGGCCTCCGAAAGATATTGACTTGGTGTGCCGACTAAGGTTTGACTGGCACGGTGTATACACAGACAGGGCACGACACGGACCAAACTAAAAACCAACCGGGTCTCGGACAAAGTGTGTCACGGACAAGTGCATGGTCGACACGAGGCTCCAAGGGATGTTTGGGTAGTCCCGTGCTCGCACCGAGAGGCGTAGTAAGGCCAAACGGGCTGCTACTGGGATTTTCCCGGGTTAAGGACGTAGTGTGCAGTGTAAGGCCAAGTGCACGTAGTATACGGCAGTCTATCTTCTTTTTCTGAGTAAAATAGAAATTTTCACATGTGTCTTAAAGAGTATGATGCATGCGAAAGATTTTGAAAACAATTTTTTTCTTATTTTTTTTTGAAAATATTTTTGAAAAAGTTTTTTTTTGAAAGCAAATAAACACATAAGCACATAAGCACGAAATTCAAACAGTTAAGGAAACGGGTCCAAGAGTCAAAATTTTGATTTTTCCGGGACGGCCAAAACAGCACGATATGGGAAAAATACACACACACATACAAATGGTTTCAAGTGCCGGGACGGAAGTTTGACCCACAAAAGCTTTCCCTTTTTTTTTTTTTTATAAAATGATACCGGTACATGGCTTTGTTAGACCATAATTTATCCCAAGCCCCAGGTTAGGAAGCGGTGTGGATATACAACTCTAGCCATCAGACCAAAATGGTCATTTTCTATCCCCAGCAGAGTCGCCACTGATTGTACGCTAGCCGAAATTTTTAGAAAAAAATAAGAGTTGCCACGCCGTTTTTAAGGAAACATTGAAAACCTTTTAAAATTGAGAAAATGGGTTCGGGGATCAGATTACGTGTTGGGAAGAACGTTTGACGTTCACCTAACACGCCTCGTATACGAGTCTTTCTAGTATTCAACATTCAAATCATTCAAATGCGTTTGCAAATATGTGAGACATAATATATGTATAAATGCATTTTAATGCTTTGTTTTACAGATCAAAATGAGAGAATTACATCTTGTGAATCACTTGGTACGGGGGGCCACATCCCAATTACAAAATATGAGAACAACTTACAACTGAAATTGACCAACTGCAAGGTGGCTACATGTGTCGCTCGACACAGGACCTCGGATGGTCAAGTGTGTCTCGTGACACAACAAGCCTACTTGCAGAGGCTTACAAATGTTGGATTACAAGGGCAGCTCCATAATAACTGCATCCAACTACATCACAAATGGATCTAATAGATCATAGGAGTCGGGGTTTATCACTCAAGAGGGTATGTATATGAATGATCCGTACTCATTTCGAGTGACTAAGCCGAACACATCAAAGTGATTAATGACAAACAAAAGCAAAGCAAATCATGACTAATTCACAGAACCAAGGAGTAGAACAGACGTATTACAATCAGAAACAAGCAATTACATCATATCGAATCTAAGAACCAGATTTAAACAGTATATAGAGATCATTCCAAGTCATGAATCGAACATAGAGAATGAGTATAATCAATATCATCAGAGGAACTCACAAAATTCAACTTACAAGGAAAACAAGGATGAATAACTGGGACTGACTAACATAGGATTAAACCACAGAAATCATAATACTGATATCGTCACCTAAGAGGGTGTGGATATAGAGAATCCGCACTCATCTTAGTGAAGAAACTGAGCACATCAGAGATCATTCCAAATCATGAATTTGAGCATATAGATCGAGTATAATCAGTATCCTCCGGAATCAAAACATGGCAGTATTACTCAGCATACATAATGATCATGGTATTTAGCATGGAGAGAGGATGAATCATAGAGATATATTGAAGGGAGATGTCGATTACCTTTTGTAGATCCACGCTCTCTATACCACGTCGGTATAGAGAGCCTTCAATCAGCTTCGGAACGAGCCCAGATCTCAGATTGAGTGAAGAACTGAGGTCTTCAATCTCGAAAGATCCCCTTTGTCCCTCAAGAAGATGCAACCGAATGTAAACACTGTTGATTGTTGACTAAAAATCAGAGTAGGAGTAGAAATCGGATGTGGGATCGATGGCTGGATTTGGGATATGTGAAGACCACCGGAAATAATGGAATTCTAGACCTAGTGGACGAGTTTACGGTCTGTAATAGGGGAGAGGGCGATTGCAGTTGGAGAGAGAGAACGGTGAGGGAGATTGAGATCTAGGTCGCCATTAGGGGGATTAGAGAGAGAAGGCTGTTGTTAGCGATTAGAGAGAGGGAGTGGGCATCCTATTTTTTTTTGGTAGAGAGACAGAGGTTAGGGAGCAGTTTTTTGAGAAACAGAGGATGGTGAGGGGTTTAGCCGGTGAATGGGTTTAGAGGGGGAGGAAGGACGGTCGCCGGTGAACTGGTTGGAGATCGGAGAAGACGATTTTGGGGACGATGGAGAAATGGTGGTGATGGAGGACCGGTTGCTGGCGATTGGGTTTGAGAGAGAGATAACGGTGAGGAAGGGTTTGGGTCTAGGTTGAGAAATGATTTAGGGAGAGAGAGATGCCATTAGCGTCGTTTAGAGAGAGAGAGAGAGTAGGTGAGGATGCCATTGGCAATTTAGAGAGAGAGAGAGAGTAGAGAGAGAGGCCGTGTTTATGTTTAGAGAGAGAGAGTGAGAGCCCCTTTTCTGTGAAAATCCCCCTTTGCTTGCCTGTTTTTGTGAAACTGAAGTGCTCAATTTATAGGGGGACTGGATTGACTATCCGCGCGGACCATAATGAGCCTCAATCTTGTGACAGTTTCTCCCAAATTTAATTCTGGCAGCTTTAGTGAGTAAAAGTAACTCTCTTTTTGACTTCCCAGCCGCAGAAATTAAATGGGGACTTTTACCTTGTCTTTTATTCTTTTATCATGCATGGCCATATATAGCAATGACAATAATGCCCTTGGTTAGTTAGTATTGTTAGGGTTTTGTTAGATTTTGTTAGATTTCTAACGAAATAACCTAACGGTTTAAATTGGAGCACTTACAGCACCACTATCGATAAGCCAAGAGGGAGGGGGAAGGGGTTGTGATGGGATGCTGTGTGGGCTTGGGGTTAGGGTTTAGATTTCGGTTTTGGCGAGAGGGGAGGGGGGAATTTACGGTGGGGTGGTCGCGCTTGAATTGGCGACATTGGGAGATGACCTTTAAAGGGGAGGGGTAAGGAGTTCGAGCTAGGGGATGGGGAGGGATTGGTGGTACGGTAAGAGTTACGGTTGGGTGATGGACGGGTGTGGGCGGTGAAGGTGGTGGTGGGGAGAGGAGTGGTGGTGGTGGATTGTTTTAGGGTGAGTTCATGTTGAATGAGTTTTTCGTGTAAGGTTTCAAAGGAGATAGGGTTGTCACAGGCTCGGGTGGAGTCTATGACGGATTTGAAGGTTTCATAGTCCAAACCTTTTAGGATGGTGTAGATTATATCCTCGGAATTCATGGGTTTGCCAAGGATGGCAAGCTTGTCGGTGTTGGATTTGACAGCATTCATGTAATCGGAGATGGATAGTTGGGTTTTGGTAAGGTTTACAAGGTTGTCTTTTATTTGAAGGATGTGGCCACGGGAGGGGTTGGCATAGGTGGTTTTAAGGATGGTCCAAGCTTCGTGGGAAGTTTTGGCTTGGTGAACTAGGGGAGCAATAGCGGGATCTAAGGTTCCTATGAGGGCTCCAAGGATAAGGCGATCTTGGCGAGACCAAGTGATGGCTGGCGGATTGGGAATAGTTGTGGTGGTGGCCGGTTTGACTGGTTCATCGTCCGTTTCAACGATGGCTGGGGTGGTGGTGACGATGTTATCCTCGGGTTTTGGGTGGGTGCCATAGACAAACTTTAGGAGGTCGAGACCAAAGAGGATAGAGGTTATTTGGGATGCCCATGTGAGATAGGTTAGGGGTGAGGGTGCGGCAATAAGATAGGTTGACCAAGAAGAGGGGTTGGTCGGGTTAGGCAGCCTTTGGAATGGTGGAGGAAGCTCCGGCCATTGTAAGGGTGGGGAGGGGCTGCCGAAAAACAGAGAGAGTTTTAGGGTTTTTGGTTTTGAATCTTAATGCTCTGATACCATATAAGATTTGGAAAATCTTAATTTGTTTATTCACTAGCATGTCAATATATAGTTACAATAGGGAGAGTCCCATTCTAATACAAGGATTGTAAAATCTGATCTATACAAGGAAAATATAGTTTCCTAATATATGTATACTACAATATTTACCAAATACAAGAAGGAGAAGTAGATTAGGAAACAAGTGCAGGAATCCAAAACAGATCAGGAAACAGACGAGCTACGAGGCTGGCGCCTGGACCTGGCCGAGGCTGGCGCCTGGCAGGCAATGGCCATGGCCGAGGCCTGTTGATGATGAGGCGGCCGCCTGGGCCATTCTGAGGCGTGTGCCTGGAGCACAGAAGATCCAGCCGTGGTCTTTACCAGTTGAGGCGGGCACCTGGCTGGTAATCACTACAAGAAAAATGACATTTTGCGACGGCTATAATCCATCGCAAAAACCTCAAATTCCGTCGCCTAAAATAATGGCGATTGTTATGGCCGTCACAAAAACAGTCGCATAATCCCTTATCGCCAAAAGTTTATGCGATGGGAACCGCAATCGTATGAAGTGAATCAAGTTATGCGACTGCTACGCTAATCGTATAAGACCCTTCCTATTTTATTTATTAAAATACCTAAATAAAATATGCCGTCGCATAATATGACCTATATGCGATGGATTTTTTGTTTCAAATAAGCAAGGCATTTTGAGACTGTTTCTGCCGTCGCAAATAAGCAAGGCATTTTGAGACTGTTTCTGCCGTCGCAAATAAGCAAGGCATTTTGAGATGGCATACCCATCACATTACTCTTATAATTATCGTGCTAAATTGGCTATTTTAGACTCTTTAGAGATGACCTAGCCATCGCATAATTCAATCCACACAAAAAAAAAAAAAATTTAAATGATAATAAATGTAAAAATTTAAATACTACATTAATTAAATTGTCATGCCCATAAAAACTTCACATAAAACTTCGTTACCATCATCTACATTTGTCCAAAATATGTACAAAGCAACAAAGTTTCCAAAATGACAAGTTACCATCAACTACATTTGTCCAAAACATACAAGGACAAAGTAGTTTCCAAAAAGACTAAGTTACCTACATCAACTACACTTGTCCAAAATATACTCCATGCCACAAAGTTTGCAAAATGAGTCACAAAAGTGTAGATGAAATATGCAAGAAACATAACTATGTACTCCCATCACCGAAATCACCATCACCCAAAGGAAAAGCAGTTGTTGGAATGTTTGATGCAACATCAGAAATTAGAGTAGAAGAACTAGTGTCGTTGAAGTCAGGAAGGGGAATTGACTGCATACCACACCTCTCGAACACTTCAGTTCATAAAGGGGCCATGTTTGTAAGAAAAGCTTCCATTTTTGCTATTTTTCTGTCCTTCTTCTTTGATTCTTCCGAGTTATTTAGCGCAGCAACATAAGCCAGATGATCCATTGATGAAGCCTTACCAGAACGTTTGGTCCACTTTTCCCTTGGCCTATTCAATAGCCTACCTTTTTTTACGCCACCCACTGTCACCTGCCATATCTTACAACCAGGATATGAAACAGCGTTACATCCGGGATGTAAAACTGCATTGACCGGAGTTTGAGAGTCCAAACCTTTCTCTTTCCGTAATTCATTTGCATAGACTCCCTACAAATAAGGTCTGACAAGTAAGATAGATATATATTGGAGCATAGAGGTTTATGAACATTGGACATTTAACATACATAATCCCCAAACAAAAAGATTAAGACTTATACATTCATGTGGAGATGAATACAAACATACCACGTACAACAATTGATATATACAGCAAACTGATATGCAGTTAAAGTTAAAAACTGCTACCAATAATAAATAACAAGATTTATAAGATCACCAAAGAATATTTAGGATTACCACGATCAGAAAACTGAAAATCCAGACTATTTCAAGGTTAATCAAGCATTCCAACTATATAAAACCAGGTGTTATAGAGCTTGCATCAGGAAAATATATAAATGGCTTATGGCATCATTACGTAGATGGAAAACAACAAATATTCTTTCTAGTCTTTGAAGAAAAAGAAACGAAAAAATGGCTTCAGACTCTCCGAAGTCCTTACAATTTTTATAAGGCGGCTTAGTAATAATTAGTTGGCCACACAAACTTACACAACTTTTCACTATACATTAACTCCACATATGCAATCACATCAAAGTATGAATTTCCACATTATCCAATGAAACACAAAACCAATAACCTGACATTCAAGTTGTAATCTTGTCTGCTATAGTAACTAGACTAATAAGCCCCAAAACAAATAGATCAAATTTCGAAAAACTTGCACCACAGTTCAGAAACTATAGAGATACCGGTGAGAGTTGGGGGCATGCTAATGCAGTGAGAGTAAGAAATAGCCTTCATCATAATGCTATCACAAGATTCAATTGCTTTAAGTATTCAATAGATCGATGTTTGTAAATCAAAGTGTTAGATAGTGTATTAAACAACTGTAATTTCCCAAGCAACTAAATGGGAACATCAGGGAATACTAATAATCTAATCATGAGAATGCTATGCCAAATAAAATGATCAAAGGAGTAGCCTCAAACACAGAAATCCAAAAAACCAATAGCTGACCCACTAGAAGAGCCCACTTATGCACCAACGACAACTATACCTAACAGTTGCTAGAAAAGAAACGCTCCCACCATCCCAAAACGAATGTCCAAAAAAATTCAAAAAGGAAAGAACTGTCAACGGACGCATAAGATAAATGGATGCCCTACTTTAATATCTCCGTTATTATAGATTCTACATATCACATATTATTCACAGTAGTGACTTGTGATATTTAATTATTACATAGAAATTGAACCAAGTTTCAGAATTGAAAAAGGAGAATTGTGTTGCCTTGTAAGCATACAATATTTAAATTCTACTTTGCCATAATAATCAACAAATGCAGAATGCATCAATGAACTACTACATGTCAATAAACAGAGGAACCTAGGGAGATCTTGAGCCAAATTTTTTCAAGCAAACTAGTCAGTGGTTCTCGATTTGGGCACAGATGAATCAAACCTAAGTAATTTTACATCAGCAATCTCAATTATTGGCATTACTCAAAGTATTCAAGATTCAATGCAATGGGCTCAAGCAACAGTCATGTGGATAATTCATGATGCTTCTCCTTCTCCTTATCATGTAAAAAGCATGCATGAACTTATTTGTCAGACGAAGGGAGCTACAAACAAGATAATTCATCACTGGGACTAAAACATGACAACACAAACATGAAGACAACAATAAGAGAAAGCAGGGGGGCTTGCAAGTTAGATTTATGAAAACTACAGCAAATGTTCATCATGAAAACTACAACAAATGTTCATCAAAACCAAAAAAAGTACCTCAAGTCTTTCAGCATCTTCAGTAACCCATTTAGTTTCATTGTTGTCATTGCTTTTTTTCTTTTTAATGTGAGTCTTCGTAAACCTTTCAATTTGTGTCGGAACACGACCCAATTCTTCAGCCTGTATGTTAATAGAGATTATAATAAAGCTAAAGAAAATACTAATCCCTCTGTCCCAAATGAATGTCGAATTTTTCTTTTTTTCAAATTTGCTCTTCATCAAAAGCAATTTTGAAATATTTCCAAGCCATTGCATCTGCAGGGTGTCTTAACTCACCCTCAACATCCATACGTTTTGAACTATGCCACCTCATGTGTTCTGCAGTTTTTGATGACAAATAAAGTCTTTGAAGCCTAGGAATGAGGGGAAAGTAATGCATGACTTTTTTGGTATTGGTTTACGTTTCTCTAAAGTGGCAACATCAAAGTTTTTGTACCTAGACTCGCCACACGTAGGACATGTTATCAAGTCTACATTCTTTCCCCAAAACAAGACACAATCATTCTCACAAGCATGTATTTTCTCGTGAGGCAAACCTAAACCCTTCATCAAAGCCTTACATTTATAGTACGATTCAGGCAATTTCTCATCCATAGGCAACATTCTTTTTATAAATATCAATAGTTCATTAAATCCCTTGATAGGAATCCCATATTCAGATTTCAAATGATGCAAATGACTTACAGCAGTAAGCTTAGTGTAAGACTCACACCCTTTCCACAATGGCTCGTTACAAGACTCAAATAAATCATAAAAATTTTTGGATTGGGTATTTGGAATCTCATTATATGGATCAAAGTTTGGACCCGCGGCTTCCCTTAACATTTCATCAGCCCAATTCTCATTTTCTCATCTTCTGTATTAATAGTTTCAACTTCAATATTAGATTTCCCATGTCTAGTCCACCTTTTATAGTCAGGTACAAACCCATTATTAAGTAAGCACATTTGTACGGACTCTCATTTTTTAAATATGTTAAAATCACATTTACTTGAGGGACATCTTATCATGCCATTAGCCGTACACTCTGGATGAGCAAAAGCAAAATCCAGAAACTCCTCAACTCCCTTAATAAATTCTTCTGCATATATTAACAAATTCTCACCTTCATCCCTATACATCCAATTTCGATGATGAGACATGTCTCCTGAAAATTGAATCAAACCTATAAACAACGTTGTAAAACTATTTTGAGCAAAATAAACCACCTTCCGCATACAGATAAACATGTTAGTCCTTCAACCAAGTTCAAACCTATTCAATATTACTATGAATAAACATAAGAGACATATGAACAAGCTTTAACAAGCAAGTAAGCAGGAAAAAAAAAGTACATTAACAAGACTAAGATAAAGGTAGACTTCAATCAAAAAATGGCATAAAAGAGGAAACCCACCATTAATAAAATTACACCCGAACAATATTATTTCATTTTCTCAATTAACATTCATACACAAATCAATAATACCACTACCACCATTATAACATTAAAACTAAACACCATTATAACATTAAAACTAAACACAATAACCATCAGCGACAAGCGAAAGAAATATAAAATACAGTTATAACCATCCTTGGATAATAGTTGCACAAAAGGAGCATATAATCTGAGCCATTATTATAACAACAATTAAAATACGTTTCTAATAAAGCCAGTATAAAACAAATTAATTTCATGCCCTAAATTGCATAAACAAAATTAGAAACAAAATTAAAACCAAAAAATTGAATTTTATAAGTACAAATCCACCACAAACCCCCAAACAGGTGATAAGGATCCAGAAGATCCTCCCATGGGACGAGTCGTCCCAGCTTAAACCAAGTATTCCCCATATGGGGGACGACTGATTCAGAAGCAGCAACAACAGGGACGAGTCGTCCCAGACCTCACGAGTCGTCCTCAGCAGAATGAGCAAATACGGGAGAATCAGCAGGGGAAAATATTTACACAAATATAAACATATCAAGATCAAATTAAAGCAAGAAAAACCAAAGCTTTACAAAATCAGAAAGAGATAATGATTTGGGGAATGTGAAAATTGAAAACAAAAATAAAATCAGATGAAGGGAGAAAGGAGAAAGGATCTAAAAATATTAATTTTTGACCTAGAAACCACGGACGAGCATAAAGAAAGAGAGAGGCATAGACGAGGAAGAGAGATGCATAGACGAGAAAGGGAGAAAGGAGAATTACCTGCTTACATACAGCCGAAGGGGAGAAAGGGCGCCGCTATAAGGAGAAACCAGATCTGCCGAAGTTGAAGGGGAGAAAGGGGAGAAAACGGAATTTTTAGAGAGAAGGGGAAGACGGAATTGGAGGAAGAGAGAGAAGGGGAGAAAGGTTTATGGAGAAATGAAATTACGTTTGGGGTCTATGTATCAATTTCTTCAGCTCAATTGCGGTGGGAGTTAATCGTATTTGGTTAAAAAAAATAAAAATTCAATTTTTAAATAAAAATAAATTATCAACTGCGATGGGGAGTTAATCGTATTTGGTTAAAAAAAATAAAAATTCAAATTTTAAATAAAAATAAATTATATTTAATTTATGTGACTAAAATTGCCATCACGTAATTACTAGGCAGTCGCGTAAAATGAAAAACATAGTCCGCCAAAAGTTTGGAGAATGCGGTAAATTAATGAGGGAAATTCAGATTTTGCGACTGCTTTTCATCGCATATAGTGGGTCTATTGCGACGGACGCGATAGCCGTCGCAAAAATCCATCACAAAATATCATTTTTCTTATAGTGTAATGGGGCAGGCGCCTCATGTGCTGCTGCATCATCCTTAATAATGTGTAGGAACATACAATGATCAAGGTGCACTCAATTAGATTTAAATGTGCAAGTAAAGCCATCAATTTCCTGGCCCTTTTCTCAAAGTCAACTGAATTTAATTTCTCTATTTTTACAAAGTCTAGCAACTGCATTTATTCCATTATTTCATGTTCTAGTTCATGGTTTTGCAGACTACACCACCAATGTTGCATTCCTTTTCTATTTTGACTCTAATCTCTCTGTCCCTAAATAAATAAGAATGTAGAAAAAAATCAAATTAACCTTTGATTACAAATAAATTTGAATTTTTTAAAAATATTTATTTAGGGACGTAAACTGTACTCCTTCCGAAAAAGTCTTGAAAGGATAATCTAATTTTTTTTGGTCATTAACTCAATTAAAAATACAAAGTTGATAATTCTTATAAAGTTTATAAAATGTTATCGATGCAATAAAATTATACTATCATAAACACTTTTTAAAATTTCATGATGCCTGTCAATATGTATCGAATTTTGGTAAAATTTCGATTCAGTCGACAAAAAAATCAGATAAAACTATTTTTAAAGACATAAAGGAGTGTCATTCTTTAAGTATAAATTAATCCCGAGTTAGGCAGGATCAACTGTGTTAAGCTTCACCTTACAAAGTTTTGATCACAACCCTCTTCGAAACTAATCCAAAATCAAGCGATTAGGATTGAGCGTAGCCTACGCAAGATTCGGTGATAAGCTTCTTTGTATCAAGTATTATCGCAAGCTTTTCCTTATCAAGTATTAGGATTGAGCGATAAGCTTCCTTGTATCAAGTTTTAACATCTCTATATCAAGTTTTAACGTCTCTATATCAAGTTTTAACTTACCTGCATGAGTGATGTCTAGAGTAGTCCCACATGATGTTAAGAACACATAACCATCATCCATACAAGTTAGTGTCACTAAATAGTATACATACTGAAAGCGTGTGCTTTTTAGGAAACAATGTGTTTCCTTATTCGAATCAATATCACACATTTGTTAAGTTGATTTTGGGACTTTCATGGAAAGATTTATATTGTCCTATTGTGAAAAGGATTTTAGTTTAGGAAATAAGTTGTTTCCTATTTCGAATCAAAGAGAAATTTTTGGTAAGTTGATTTTATGCTTTCATGGAAAGATTCACAAGTATCCTTCTTTGAAAAAGACTTTGTTAATATGTAAATATCTTTTATTTATGTACATAGTTTTATATTAGGACTAACCTACTAACAATCTATTCCTTTGTGAGTGTGCTTTATGTTTCCTTGTAGGAATTGGATTCTCACATATGGAAGAGTTTGGATTCGTGAAGATCTTCTCAAAGGTGCCTATAAATACAAGGGATCAGCACAAAGAGATGACAGAGCTTTAGAGATTTATTTGAGAGAATAATACTTTTCTTCTTCACGTTTTCATATTGTTGTTTTAGGTTGTGAGTGAAGGTTGTGCCTTACATCCGTAACTCACATCTAGTTTTTCATAGAGTTCTCTTGTTTTACTTTTGACTAGAATAAATCCTACTTGGGAAAGGGGAGTTGTTCTTGTCATAGAAGGTGATTAGAACTCGTTTAGTATTTTCATATTTTAGTTTTTCACTTATTTGTTTTTGTAAGCAACAAAAGTTTTTATAGTGAAAAGTTTTTGGGCGTAAGCCTAGTTTGCTGATCACATTGATCAGTAAGCGTAAATAATTCTTGAGTTATTGTTTTTAATTTGTTTTATTCCGCTGCATTATCTGTGGATGTGTGGACAGTTGTGAGACACATCTGTACTCACATCTGTTGTCTGTTGGGTGATTAAAGTTTCCTAGCTACACGAAACTTTCAATTGGTATCAGAGCCAACTCTCGATATATTGCGAGTATTGATCCGTAAAGTGTAGTCATTATGGAATACCAAAATCACCAAAACAGCCTCCTGTCTTGGATGGTACGAACTATTCTCTTTGGAAGTCTAAGATGCGAAATTACATCAAAAGTATTGATGAAAGGGCTTGGATGTGTATTCTTGTTACATGGCAACCTCCTACTGTGGAGAAAAAGCCATCTTCTGGTGTTGGTGAGTCTATTTTCGAAAGAAAACCTGAAGAGCAATGGACTCTTGATGAAGTACAAGCTGCAAATTACAATTCAAAAGCTATGGGAGCTATTTCCAGCCATGTTTCTGGGAATATGTACAAACTTATCACTAATGAGAGTGTAGCCAAAGCTGCTTGGGATATTTTGCAAACTCAATGTGAGGGAGCTCCAATTGTTAAAGCTACGAGGCTTAGAATTTTAATGTATAGGTTTGAGTTACTTCGAATGGAAGAGTCTGAGGACATAGTTTCTTATGCTGCAAAAATCCATGAAATCTCCAATGAATGCACTAGCCTAGGAGAGTCAATTTCGAATGCTAGATTAGTAAGCAAAATCTTAAGAACTTTGCCTGAAAGGTTTAATATCAAGGTTGCTGTCATTGAAGAGACGAGTGACACCAACACAGTAGAATTAGAAAAAATTGTTGGTATTTTAACTGTGTTTGAGCTAAATCTTGAAGCTCAACAAAAGAACAAGGCAATAAGTATTGCTCTTAAAAGTTCTGCAGCTATTCCAAAGGAATTTGCTGACCTTTCTTCTGAAATTAATGAGTCTAATCTTGAGGAGGATGATGTGGTTGTAATAACCAAGAAGTTCAATTCTATTTTGAATAACAAAAGGAGAAACAAGTTTCCTAGAGAAACCTCTCGGGATTTAGAGAAACAAGATGATAATTCTGTTGAGGGGTCCAAGAAGAAAGGTTTTGATAACAAGAAATTATCTGAGTCTGTGCAATGTAGAGCATGTCGTGGCTTTGGTCACTTTGCTAATGAGTGTGCTAACACACTTAAGAAAAGGAGAATGAGTTACACTGCTTCTCTGAGTGATAGTGAGGATGAGGAAGAAGTGGCTAACATACCCGTGATAAACCGCCATTCTCGTGTTTAATGCCTATTTTGCAGAATTGAAGAAGGAGTTCCCGAGGAATATTTGGATGTGGTCCTGCATGTGAACACATCCGTTGACACATCCGATCCGATTTTCAATTGCTTCACCGTAAAAAGATATTCGATGATGAAGATAGGGACATTCCCTATGAGGAACTTTTTGCGACCTACAGAAAGGTGCATACTGATTGGATAAAGGGGTTGGACAAAATTGAGGTATTTACTAAGGTAAATAAATCTCTTTCTGATAAATTAGTTGTTTGTGAAGATGAGAAAACCAAACTTTCAAAAGAAATTGAGGTGCTTGCTAAGGTAAATAAATCTTTGTCTGATAATTTAGCTGTTTGTGAAGATGAAAAAGCCATACTTTCAAAAGAGAATGATGATCAAAAAGATATCATTTCCAAACTTGAATTTCTAATAACCAAGAGAGAAGTTGAATTAGAACAATTCAAAACTGATTTTGAAAAAGCTGAAAGTACAGTAACCAAGTTAAATACTGGGAAAATGAAACTTGATGAAGCTATTGTTCTTGGTAAACTGAAAACCGGCATTGGTTTTGAGAAAACAAAATTTGTAAAGGAAGGATGTGAGACTTCTACTTCAAAAAGTGTGGAAAAATCAATTTTGAGAGAAAAAACCTTTTTGAGTGAGAAAAGGCCAAGGAGAAGGCACTACATCTGTCATTATTGCTTTGCTCCTGAGCACATTAGACCCTTCTGTCACAAATTTAAGGCTGATAAGAAATTTGGTTACAATCGGTCTCAGATGTGTGAAAAGATGTATACACATCCGGACACACATCCAGGTAAACTGAGACCTCTGCACCACAAAAAGAAAGCTGAAAACAAAGTGGGTGGCCAAACCAAGTGCTACCTCGCAATATTGTTTACTCTTCCCTCAAGAGTAGTGTCTCTAATTCTTGGTATTTTGATAGTGGGTGCTCTAGGCACATGACTGGGAATCAAGTTTTTCTAGTAGACTATGAGTTAATCAATGGGGAAAAGGTGAATTTTGGTGGTGGTGCTCAAGGCAAAATCATTGGGAAAGGTACCCTAGATGTGAAGGGATTCCCAAAACTTCACAATGTGTATCATGTGGAAGGTCTTAGGACTAATATCATTAGTATAAGTCAGTTATGTGATGATGACTTATATGTGAAGTTTGATAAGAAGACATGTGAGGTGTTTGATGAGTCTAACACATGTGTCCTCACTGGTCTAAGATCATCTGACAATTGTTACAAGTTTTGTGACAATTTGTCTTGTTTAAGCTTTTCTGATGTTGTATTTGATGATACACTTGATTTTAACTTCAAAATTGCCAAGGATGATGTTTCAGGTTATCAACTGGAGTGGAAATCTGCTGATATAGGTACTGGAGATACGGAAAGCACCGCAAAGGAAAACAGCAGCATGTGTGTCCAGATGTGCGAAGGATGTATCTGCAGATGTGAACACAACCTGTTCCCACATCCGAACACACATCCACACAAAGAACTCGAGTCTCAGAGAAAGTTCTTCGATTCGTAAGGAGAAGCTATTTCGAAAAAGACCATGTTGGGTCTCGTTGATAGATCAAATGACATTTTGTCCGAATTGAGAAGATCACCCCACTTCTCAAGTGGTTGGTGAAATGCATGATCAAAGGCAAATCAGAAGGAATGAGAAGGTAAATAATAGTTATTTGGATGCTTTATGGATTCATACATCCTTATACTTCAAGGTATGTTATTACTGCTTTGTGTCTAACATAGTGGTATACTGTGTCTTAGATTGGGCAAACAATTTTGATGATAAAAACATTCGTTTTCGATGTTCCTACCTTGGTAACATCCTTGATTCCTGGTATAGATGGAGAAAAAGTTATGTCTCCTTGTTCATAGCTGAGGCTAAATGTGTTGCCCTTGCAAGTTTTTGCACACAACTGCTATGGATGAATCAAATGTTGAAAGACTATGGATTAAATAGCAAAATTTTGACTGCTTTTTGTGATAACAAAAGTGCCTTGGACATATCAAAAAATCCTGTCCAACATTCTAGAACAAAGCACATTGATATTAGACATCATTTCATTAGAGATCTTGTTGAACAAAAAACTGTGAATCTGGAATTTGTTGGGACTGAAAATCAATTAGTTGATATATTTACAAAGGCATTAGATTTGGAGAGATTTTCCTCCTTGAGGAAGTCTCTTGGTTTGTGTGATATCTAAGGCTGTGAGCACAAATGTGTCTCACATCCTCTAACACATCTGTATATTAAATTAACTGGAAAAAAAATCAAAAAAAAAAAAAAAAGCCATGCATTAGCACGAAATTTCTCAGTGTGGTCACTTGTGAGTCTTCATCTTTGACATTATTTTTGATCACTTAATTGTGAATACTTCCTGTTCATGTCATCTTTTGATGACTTGATATAACCTTCCTAGGTATCTCACAGTGGGTGCTATAAAAGAAAAAAATATATGTCAGAAACAGCTGCTTCACTCTTAGTATGAAGCCAGACCATTGTGATCAAGTGATTTTCATAAGAAACTTGAAGTCAAACTTGACAAGATCATTGGGAAAAAGGGCTATCTTTGGGATTAAGTAAAGTGAAAGCTACTCACAATGCAAAAAACCACAAAAAAATGGTGGATGCATCCTAGAGGCTGTGCAGATTGGATTATTGCTCATTGACTTTTTGTGATCTAAATGTGTCCCCAAATGTGACTCACATCCTATGCCACATCCATAAGCTGAGAATTTTTCCATCACCTGTGTGTTTGCATCATGCTAGGCATACTGCATTTTTTAGGACATATAGGAGCTTTGTAAATATGCTAGTTAATTTATTTTCATTCTTAATTTATTCTTTGATTTAATATATTTTTGTTTTCCAATATCTCCCATGAAAGAAAAAGGTGTGTATCAATCCGTATTTAAAAAGGAAGGACAATTTTAAAGGGATTCTGTTGAAAAAGATATGGTCAAGTGATTTTTTGTTACCATAAAACGTTGGCAAAATTTTGATTTATTTTAATCCCTATTCTTTCTGTGATCGCTGTGTGTGTGGAAATATCAAAGGGTTATAGCCGTTGGTGGATCTTTGTGAAATTTTGGCTGTGTGAGACCTTTTTGGAAAAAGAATTCCTTAATTCAGTTGGAAAGGGGGAGTTGTAGGTTTTATTGTGTGCCTCATCTGTCACATCTCTTTAATCCTTCATTGTGCTTCTTTCCCCTCTACCCCAATTTTTATCTCACACACACACGCCATATATTTCTCTCTCTCTCTGTCTAATCAATCTGCAGAATTAATGGAGCCGTCTTTGTGGATGTGCGTCGGGATGTGGCCACATCTTGTCACACATCTGCATTCTTTGGATGCAATCGTGGAAGCCTTTTATGCAGAAATTGTTGCAGCTGCTGCTCTCAATGCTCAAATGATTACCTCCCAGACACATGCCAAGAACCTGAAGGTTTTGAAGGTGGATCTCCAGAAATGGGTGACTTCACTTTCTAGTCAAAAGGGGGAGAAGAAGAAAAAGGATGAGAATGATTCTGATGTTGTCTTTCTTTGCCGCTGTGATGTTTCGATTGATGCTTAAACTCAGGGGGAGTTTTAATGTTTGTTCTTACTTGTGAATGAAACATCAACAGGTTTGCTTTTAATATTTGTTTTTAATATTTTTAATTGCTTTTAATATTCGTTTTAGTTATTTGTTAGTTTTAGTCTTGATCTGTAATTCCTAAATACATTTGCTGAATGGCTGCTTTAGTTTATATTTGTTGAAATGCAATTTTTAGTACTAACTTGTTCTATGCAGTTTTGTGTGGATGTGTTGACACATCTGCACACACATCCATTCAGGAGGAAATTTCGAATCTGAAAATGTTGGTCATAGTAATCAAATCATAAATCTTTAGTTTTGACCAGAAAGTCCAAAATAGGGGGAGATTGAAAGCGTGTGCTTTTTAGGAAACAATGTGTTTCCTTATTCAAATCAATATCACACATTTGTTAAGTTGATTTTGGGACTTTCATGGAAAGATTTATATTGTCCTATTGTGAAAAGGATTTTAGTTTAGGAAATAAGTTGTTTCCTATTTCGAATCAAAGAGAAATTTTTGGTAAGTTGATTTTATGCTTTCATGGAAAGATTCATAAGTATCCTTCTTTGAAAAAGACTTTGTTAATATGTAAATATCTTTTATTTATGTACATAGTTTTATATTAGGACTAACCTACTAACAATCTATTCCTTTGTGAGTGTGCTTTATGTTTCCTTGTAGGAATTGGATTCTCACATATGGAAGAGTTTGGATTCGTGAAGATCTTCTCAAAGGTGCCTATAAATACAAGGGATCAGCACAAAGAGATGACAGAGCTTTAGAGATTTATTTGAGAGAATAATACTTTTCTTCTTCACGTTTTCATATTGTTGTTTTAGGTTGTGAGTGAAGGTTGTGCCTTACATCCGTAACTCACATCTAGTTTTTCATAGAGTTCTCTTGTTTTACTTTTGACTAGAATAAATCCTACTTGGGAAAGGGGAGTTGTTCTTGTCATAGAAGGTGATTAGAACTCGTTTAGTATTTTCATATTTTAGTTTTTCACTTATTTGTTTTTGTAAGCAACAAAAGTTTTTATAGTGAAAAGTTTTTGGGCGTAAGCCTAGTTTGCTGATCACATTGATCAGTAAGCGTAAATAATTCTTGAGTTATTGTTTTTAATTTGTTTTATTCCGCTGCATTATCTGTGGATGTGTGGACAGTTGTGAGACACATCTGTACTCACATCTGTTGTCTGTTGGGTGATTAAAGTTTCCTAGCTACACGAAACTTTCAATTGGTATCAGAGCCAACTCTCGATATATTACTGAGTATTGATCCAGAAAGTGTAGTCATTATGGAATACCAAAATCACCAAAACAGGCCTCCTGTCTTGGATGGTACGAACTATTCTCTTTGGAAGTCTAAGATGCGAAATTACATCAAAAGTATTGATGAAAGGGCTTGGATGTGTATTCTTGTTACATGGCAACCTCCTACTGTGGAGAAAAAGCCATCTTCTGGTGTTGGTGAGTCTATTTTCGAAAGAAAACCTGAAGAGCAATGGACTCTTGATGAAGTACAAGCTGCAAATTACAATTCAAAAGCTATGGGAGCTATTTCCAGCCATGTTTCTGGGAATATGTACAAACTTATCACTAATGAGAGTGTAGCCAAAGCTGCTTGGGATATTTTGCAAACTCAATGTGAGGGAGCTCCAATTGTTAAAGCTACGAGGCTTAGAATTTTAATGTATAGGTTTGAGTTACTTCGAATGGAAGAGTCTGAGGACATAGTTTCTTATGCTGCAAAAATCCATGAAATCTCCAATGAATGCACTAGCCTAGGAGAGTCAATTTCGAATGCTAGATTAGTAAGCAAAATCTTAAGAACTTTGCGAAAGGTTTAATATCAAGGTTGCTTTGTCATTGAAGAGACGAGTGACACCAACACAAGAGAATTAGAAAAAAATTGTTGGTATTTTAACCGTGTTTGAGCTAAATCTTGAAGCTCAACAAAAGAACAAGGCAATAAGTATTGCTCTTAAAGTTCTGCAGCCTATTCCAAAGGAATTTGCTGACCTTTCTTCTGAAATTAATGAGTCTAATCTTGAGGAGGATGATGTGGTTGTAATAACCAAGAAGTTCAATTCTATTTTGAATAACAAAAGGAGAAACAAGTTTCCTAGAGAAACCTCTCGGGATTTAGAGAAACAAGATGATAATTCTGTTGAGGGGTCCAAGAAGAAAGGTTTTGATAACAAGAAATTATCTGAGTCTGTGCAATGTAGAGCATGTCGTGGCTTTGGTCACTTTGCTAATGAGTGTGCTAACACACTTAAGAAAAGGAGAATGAGTTGCACTGCTTCTCGAGTGATAGTGAGGATGAGGAAGAAGTGGCTAACATACCGTGATAAACTGCCATTCTGTGTTTAATGCCTATTTTGCAGGAATTGAAGAAGGAGTTCCTGAGGAATATTTGGATGTGGTCCCAGATGTGAACACATCCGTTGACACATCTGATCTGATTTTCAATTGCTTCACTGTAAAAAGATATTCTGATGATGAAGATAGGGACATTCCCTATGAGGAACTTTTTGCGACCTACAGAAAGGTGCATACTGATTGGATAAAGGGGTTGGACAAAATTGAGGTATTTACTAAGGTAAATAAATCTCTTTCTGATAAATTAGTTGTTTGTGAAGATGAGAAAACCAAACTTTCAAAAGAAATTGAGGTGCTTGCTAAGGTAAATAAATCTTTGTCTGATAATTTAGCTGTTTGTGAAGATGAAAAAGCCATACTTTCAAAAGAGAATGATGATCAAAAAGATATCATTTCCAAACTTGAATTTCTAATAACCAAGAGAGAAGTTGAATTAGAACAATTCAAAACTGATTTTGAAAAAGCTGAAAGTACAGTAACCAAGTTAAATACTGGGAAAATGAAACTTGATGAAGCTATTGTTCTTGGTAAAACTGGAAAAACTGGCATTGGTTTTGAGAAAACAAAATTTGTAAAGGAAGGATGTGAGACTTCTACTTCAAAAAGTGTGGAAAAATCAATTTTGAGAGAAAAAACCTTTTTGAGTGAGAAAAGGCCAAGGAGAAGGCACTACATCTGTCATTATTGCTTTGCTCCTGAGCACATTAGACCCTTCTGTCACAAATTTAAGGCTGATAAGAAATTTGGTTACAATCGGTCTCAGATGTGTGAAAAGATGTATACACATCCGGACACACATCCAGGTAAACTGAGACCTCTGCACCACAAAAAGAAAGCTGAAAAACAGTGGGTGGCCAAACCAAGTGCTACCTGCAATATTGTTTACTCTTCCCTCAAGAGTAGTGTCTCTAATTCTTGGTATTTTGATAGTGGGTGCTCTAGGCACATGACTGGGAATCAAGTTTTTCTAGTAGACTATGAGTTAATCAATGGGGAAAAGGTGAATTTTGGTGGTGGTGCTCAAGGCAAAATCATTGGGAAAGGTACCCTAGATGTGAAGGGATTCCCAAAACTTCACAATGTGTATCATGTGGAAGGTCTTAGGACTAATATCATTAGTATAAGTCAGTTATGTGATGATGACTTATATGTGAAGTTTGATAAGAAGACATGTGAGGTGTTTGATGAGTCTAACACATGTGTCCTCACTGGTCTAAGATCATCTGACAATTGTTACAAGTTTTGTGACAATTTGTCTTGTTTAAGCTTTTCTGATGTTGTATTTGATGATACACTTGATTTTAACTTCAAAATTGCCAAGGATGATGTTTCAGGTTATCAACTGGAGTGGAAATCTGCTGATATAGGTACTGGAGATACGGAAAGCACTGCAAAGGAAAAACAGGCAGATGTGTGTCCAGATGTGCAGAAGGATGTATCTGCAGATGTGAACACAACTGTTCCCACATCTGAACACACATCCACACAAAGAACTGAGTCTGTAGAAAGTTCTTCAGATTCAGTAGGAGAAGCTATTTCTGAAAAAGACCATGTTGGGTCTGTTGATAGATCAAATGACATTTTGTCCAGAATTCAGAAAGATCACCCCACTTCTCAAGTGGTTGGTGAAATGCATGATCAAAGGCAAATCAGAAGGAATGAGAAGGTAAATAATAGTTATTTGGATGCTTTATGGATTCATACATCCTTATACTTCAAGGTATGTTATTACTGCTTTGTGTCTAACATAGTGGTATACTGTGTCTTAGATTGGGCAAACAATTTTGATGATAAAAACATTCGTGTTCGATGTTCCTACCTTGGTAACATCCTTGATTCCTGGTATAGATGGAGAAAAAGTTATGTCTCCTTGTTCATAGCTGAGGCTAAATGTGTTGCCCTTGCAAGTTTTTGCACACAACTGCTATGGATGAATCAAATGTTGAAAGACTATGGATTAAATAGCAAAATTTTGACTGCTTTTTGTGATAACAAAAGTGCCTTGGACATATCAAAAAATCCTGTCCAACATTCTAGAACAAAGCACATTGATATTAGACATCATTTCATTAGAGATCTTGTTGAACAAAAAACTGTGAATCTGGAATTTGTTGGGACTGAAAATCAATTAGTTGATATATTTACAAAGGCATTAGATTTGGAGAGATTTTCCTCCTTGAGGAAGTCTCTTGGTTTGTGTGATATCTAAGGCTGTGAGCACAAATGTGTCTCACATCCTCTAACACATCTGTATATTAAATTAACTGAAAAAAAATCAAAAAAAAAAAAGCCATGCATTAGCACGAAATTTCTCAGTGTGGTCACTTGTGAGTCTTCATCTTTGACATTATTTTTGATCACTTAATTGTGAATACTTCCTGTTCATGTCATCTTTTGATGACTTGATATAACCTTCCTAGGTATCTCACAGTGGGTGCTATAAAAGAAAAAAATATATGTCAGAAACAGCTGCTTCACTCTTAGTATGAAGCCAGACCATTGTGATCAAGTGATTTTCATAAGAAACTTGAAGTCAAACTTGACAAGATCATTGGGAAAAAGGGCTATCTTTGGGATTAAGTAAAGTGAAAGCTACTCACAATGCAAAAAACCACAAAAAAATGGTGGATGCATCCTAGAGGCTGTGCAGATTGGATTATTTCTCATTGACTTTTTGTGATCTAAATGTGTCCCCAAATGTGACTCACATCCTATGCCACATCCATAAGCTGAGAATTTTTCCATCACCTGTGTGTTTGCATCATGCTAGGCATACTGCATTTTTTAGGACATATAGGAGCTTTGTAAATATGCTAGTTAATTTATTTTCATTCTTAATTTATTCTTTGATTTAATATGTTTTTGTTTTCCAATATCTCCCATGAAAGAAAAAGGTGTGTATCAATCCGTATTTAAAAAGGAAGGACAATTTTAAAGGGATTCTGTTGAAAAAGATATGGCTGAAGTGATTTTTTGTTACCATAAAACGTTGGCAAAATTTTGATTTATTTTAATCCCTATTCTTTCTGTGATCGCTGTGTGTGTGGAAATATCAAAGGGTTATAGCCGTTGGTGGATCTTTGTGAAATTTTGGCTGTGTGAGACCTTTTTGGAAAAAGAATTCCTTAATTCAGTTGGAAAGGGGGAGTTGTAGGTTTTATTGTGTGCCTCATCTGTCACATCTCTTTAATCCTTCATTGTGCTTCTTTCCCCTCTACCCCAATTTTTATCTCACACACACACGCCATATATTTCTCTCTCTCTCTGTCTAATCAATCTGCAGAATTAATGGAGCTGATGCTGTGGATGTGCGTCAGGATGTGGCCACATCTTGTCACACATCTGCAGATTCTTTGGATGCAATCGTGGAAGCCTTTTATGCAGAAATTGTTGCAGCTGCTGCTCTCAATGCTCAAATGATTACCTCCCAGACACATGCCAAGAACCTGAAGGTTTTGAAGGTGGATCTCCAGAAATGGGTGACTTCACTTTCTAGTCAAAAAGGGGGAGAAGAAGAAAAAGGATGAGAATGATTCTGATGTTGTCTTTGCTTCTTCTTTGATGTTTCAGTTGATGCTTAAACTCAGGGGGAGTTTTAATGTTTGTTCTTACTTGTGAATGAAACATCAACAGGTTTGCTTTTAATATTTGTTTTTAATATTTTTAATTGCTTTTAATATTCGTTTTAGTTATTTGTTAGTTTTAGTCTTGATCTGTAATTCCTAAATACATTTGCTGAATGGCTGCTTTAGTTTATATTTGTTGAAATGCAATTTTTAGTACTAACTTGTTCTATGCAGTTTTGTGTGGATGTGTTGACACATCTGCACACACATCCATTCAGGAGGAAATTTCGAATCTGAAAATGTTGGTCATAGTAATCAAATCATAAATCTTTAGTTTTGACCAGAAAGTCCAAAATAGGGGGAGATTGAAAGCGTGTGCTTTTTAGGAAACAATGTGTTTCCTTATTCGAATCAATATCACACATTTGTTAAGTTGATTTTGGGACTTTCATGGAAAGATTTATATTGTCCTATTGTGAAAAGGATTTTAGTTTAGGAAATAAGTTGTTTCCTATTTCGAATCAAAGAGAAATTTTTGGTAAGTTGATTTTATGCTTTCATGGAAAGATTCATAAGTATCCTTCTTTGAAAAAGACTTTGTTAATATGTAAATATCTTTTATTTATGTACATAGTTTTATATTAGGACTAACCTACTAACAATCTATTCCTTTGTGAGTCTGCTTTATGTTTCCTTGTAGGAATTGGATTCTCACATATGGAAGAGTTTGGATTCGTGAAGATCTTCTCAAAGGTGCCTATAAATACAAGGGATCAGCACAAAGAGATGACAGAGCTTTAGAGATTTATTTGAGAGAATAATACTTTTCTTCTTCACGTTTTCATATTGTTGTTTTAGGTTGTGAGTGAAGGTTGTGCCTTACATCCGTAACTCACATCTAGTTTTTCATAGAGTTCTCTTGTTTTACTTCTGACTAGAATAGATCCTACTTGGGAAAGGGAAGTTGTTCTTGTCATAGAAGGTAATTAGAACTCGTTTAGTATTTTCATATTTTAGTTTTTCACTTATTTGTTTTTGTAAGCAACAAAAGTTTTTATAGTGAAAAGTTTTTGGGCGTAAGCCTAGTTTGCTGATCACATTGATCAGTAAGCGTAAATAATTCTTGAGTTATTATTTTTAATTTGTTTTATTCCGCTGCATTATCTGTGGATGTGTGGACAGTTGTGAGACACATCTGTACTCCATCTGTTGTCTGTTGGGTGATTAAAGTTTCCTAGCTACACGAAACTTTCACATACATTACATTAATCTAGACATGAAACAAGAAGATATACATTGCATATACCAGAGAAGTAAAAACCAAAACCACTTGACATATCTCTCTAATCTACAACTCCTTCAACTAACCAATTGAAGAAAAACATCCAATTACAAACCAAAATATAGACCCTCTTCTATATAATTGATGTGGTGGATTATGTTATATGTAATTTCCTATTTTCCTAGATATATTATTCTTATTTTGATATATTTAGTTTAGATTTGATGTAATTTTGGGATAATATGTTAAAGTGAGATGTTGTTGAGAGTTATTATAATCCGAGGGTATTTTAGTTGTTTTATTTCATATCCGGATGTAATACTATCGAGGAGTTAAAGTCAAGATTGTGAAGCTGAAGACTATTTTGCAGAAATCTGAGAAATTCAGGGATCAAACTGCAATTATGAAAAACTGGGGAGTAAACTGGAATTTCAGGAGCCAAACTGCAAATCTAAAAACTTGAGGGACTAAACTGCAAAGATGGAAAGAGTAGTGACCAAAGTGAAAAACTAGAAATTGGATTGGCAACATTCAACATTTAGACGCATGAGTGGTGCCCATAAGCACGATTCGTTCCTCCTTTCAGCACGAGTGATTTTTGTGTCACAAGTCGTGCCACGACGCGAAACGAATCCAAGGTTGACTTTGACAGAGGCATTGCAATTGTTTTAAAAGCCATTTTATTTTCCTTTTTCTTTTGCTTTTAGATTTAGATTTTTAAGGTGAAGTATAAATACTTTCTTTTTGAAAATTATTGGGGTTCCAACTTTTATACTTTTTTTTAGAGATTTATTATTTTTCATGGAAAACTAAATTCTTTTACTTTGAATTTAATTATTGGAACCGTTCTTGATTTCAATTGAAGTTAATTTCTTTTCATCTCTTTTATCCTATTTATATTTTCTTCTGTTCTTGATTGATTAAATTGATTTCTAGGGTTTTACAATTAGGCCGATTGTTAAATCTTGGTTCTTGATTTATTGCTAGAATTCCCTAAGATTGTGTCAATTTAGAATTTCACAAGTAGCATCTTTATGGTCCATGCATGTGTCATGGTGGATTGTGAATTAGGAGAAAATAAACAATTATCTAATTGAAATAACATTAGAAAGTGTTATCGATCTTCATCTCTTAAACCGTTAATCAATTGGTATTTTGAATCTAGACTGTGTCAGTTAGGTTTGAATATTGATTAGGGTTATTAGTGAGTGAGTCACTGCTATTAACTAATATTAAAGGAAGAGATAGAGATTGAAATACATATCGTGATCGAGTGAATAGGATAAAATTGAAAAGAGCTGACCGATGATATTTGAATGATAGACGGGGATATTAATTAATCCAAAGTGCTTTCCTTTATTTGTTTACAATCTAGTTTTTATTCCCGTCTTAGGAAGTAATCAAAATCAATCTTAGACCCCAATCTTGTCAAATGACAATTGTGCGAACTTATAACCGTTCTTCCTGTTCGATCCTGGACTTGCTTTAGCTACATTATTGTGGCCAAGTCTTTGATTAATTTATAGGCGTGCGACTTTAGCCTATCAATACTAAAATCAATTTTGTTTTTCTTCAAGGGGGTCGGGAGATCGAACCAAAGACCTCTACTAAATTTTATTTTATTTTCTTCTAAAGGAGGGTGCATATGTAAAGGGATTGAACCAGAGAAGATAAAATCAAATGATCAAACCTTAAACAACTCTTAACATCCTTCTTCCTAGAACTAGAAGACCTCCAACCATGTTGACTTTTAAAAATCCATTTCCATACTTTACTCCCTTTCCCTCCTTTCTTGATTCCTCTCTAGCTACCTATGGCACCTATTCTCAACTCAAGCTCACCCTAGCTTCTCCACCTATCTCCTTTTGTGGAATCCCAAACTTGGTCACCCCGCATCTCCAATAATCTCTCTTCTACAAAAACAATTTTCTTAGCCCATTTCCTCTAATCATTATTTCAACTGCAATGCTTGTGATACTATAATAAATTCACAACTGTTATCTATCTCTTCTCTAAAATCCACAGCCCCTCTTGATATAATTTTTGTGATGTTTGGACCTTTCCAATTCTCTCCCACCACAACTACAAACATTACATTATATTTGTTGACCACTATACCAAACGTATATGACTTTACCCTATCAAACACAAATCAGACACCTATGTCACTTTCACTCGCTTCAAGGCTCTCATTGTGAATTTTTTTTAAATGCCCTATAATACATGTGTTCTTCAATAAAGGAGTTGAATACCTAAAACTCACCCCATCCCTCCTCCAAGATGGCATCTCCCACCTTACCTCCCCCTCCTCAAACCCCTAAAACGGTTATGTCGAATGCCCATGGCCACATTTTTGAAACTGACTTAGCCCTTCTCTACCACGCTAACCTTCCCCTAAAATTTTTGGCCATATGCCCTCACCACTTCCACTTATCTCATAAACCATATGCCCACCCCTACCCTAAATAACGAATCCCCATACCTCTACCTATTTCAATCTCCACCAAACTATACAAAACTCCATAGCTTTTGCTGCCTTTGTTACCCTTGGCTTCGTCCCTACACTCCTCACAAGCTAGCACAAAATATGTTCCTTACATATTTGTGGGTTATTCCCCTACTAAAAGCGCCTATCACTGCCTTGGTCCTACCTCCAATTGTGTCTACACCTCCAGGCACGTCAAATTCATTGAAACAAAATTTCCATACCCATCTCTCTCTAAAACACCGCACGAAACTACCAATATTACTCCCTTACAGTGGTGCCCTATAACCCTACCACTCCTTACAACCTTACCACCTAACTCAAACCCAACTCAACCCACCCCGTCTATTTTCCAATCATCTCATGCAACCCCTAATGTAATCACACCAGCAACCACATCTAGCAACCCACCAAATCAACATGTTGCTTCAATTCCTGATGTAATCACACCAGCAACCACATCAATCAACCCACCTAACCAATTAGTTGATGCAACCTCAAATGCACTCACAATAGCAACACACAATCCAAACCACCCACCCAACCAACCCTCTGATGCGCCCTCTAGCGCAATCACACTAGAAACCATAGAAACCAGTCCACCCAACCCTAATCCTTTTATACGCACCATTGTCACCTGCCTATCCAACAATATTATGAAACCTAATCCCAAATATGTCTACCTCTCTTCTCTCTCCTCTCCCACCAGTCTACCCACCACCACAAAATAAGCCCTCTCCATTCCTGGCGACAACCATTCTTAAGGAGTAACAAGCCCTCACCCGTAACCAAACATGGTCCCTTGTTTCCTCTACTGATGCCCAATACATCGTTGGGTGCAAATGGATTTTTTGCATTAAATAAAACCCAGATAATACCATCCAAAAATACAAAGCTCGCCTTGTTTCCAAAGGATTCCATAAAAGACTCAGGATTGATTACTCAGACACTTTCATCCTCATTGTTAAACATGTTATCGTTCATCTTCTTCTCTCCCTTGCCATCCGTCATGGTTGGTATCTTCGCCAACTTGACATCAACAACGGGTTTCTTCAAGGCATCCCCATGAAACTGTTTTCATGCCACAACCTCCTGGCTTCGTTGATAGCACCTCTCTCACACATGTGTGCCGCCTAACCAAGGCCATCTATGGTCTCAAACAAGCCAATCGGGCATGGTATAATGAACTCTAAAACCTACCTTCGTTCCTATGGTTTCAAAACCTCCTTAGACGACCCCCCCTCCTTCTTCATTTACAAAGAATCATCACACTTTCTCTACCTTCTAGTTTATGTTGATAACATTATTGTTACTAGCCTCTCTCACGATTTCCTTACCCAATTTTTCAACAACCTTGCTTCTCGATTTTCCCTTAAGGATCTAAGTCCTCCTTCCTATTTCTTGAGAGTAGAGGTCACCCCCAATGCCAATGGTCTTCTTCTCTCCCAAACCAAGTACACCCATGACTTGCTCTCTAGCCATACATAACATGATTCACACCAAAACCTCTCCCACCCCCATGGCCACCCATCCTCCCTTAACCCGCCACCCAATTACTCTAATATGTAACCCGACTAAGTATTGTGCCATTATAGGAGGCCTCCAATACCTCTCTATCACTAGATCGGACATTGCCTTTTCGATAAACAAACTTACTCAATTCATAAAACACCCACAGGCTACTCATTGGATTGCTCTCAAGCGCCTCCTGCGTTATTTACATGGTACACTTCATTTGGGTATTCGGCTATACCGCGGCACTCCCTTAACTCTTCACACATTTTGTGATGCTGACCGAGCCGGTGATAAAGACTATTAGATCTCAACTGCTGGCTTCACTGTCTACCTTGGTTGTAACCCAGTTGCGTGGTCTTCAAAGAAACATCGAGCGTTAGCTTGATCACCGACTGTGGCTGAATTTTGGGTTGTTGCTGATGCTTATACCGAGGTCATATGGGTTCGTAATTTACTTTCTGAGCTTGGTGTTTCTGCCATGCACCCACCGGTTGTGATGACCTCGGTGCTATGCATTACTCGGCTAATCATGTGTTCCACTCACGCATGAAACATCTAGCCCTTGCATTTCATTTTGTTCGTGAGCAAGTTCAACAAGGTTCCCTTCGTGTTCGGCACATTTCAGGCAACGACCAAGTAGCCGATGCACTTACCAAATTTCTTCCACGTGCTCGGTTCTCTTCATTGATATCCAAGATTGGTCTTATCCAAGGAACGTCCATTTTGCGGGGCCTGATAAGAATAAAAATATCATCACATCTTCACCTACTACTTGATCCCCACTCTTTTCCTTATTTTGTAAAGATTGTGTATATCATTACTTAGTTTAGAAGATTATCTCCTCATGTAAATTAGGTGGATTATTATCTTTTTGTTTTAGGTTGATTATCATTTTACCTTGTAACTCTATAAATATGTATCTCTCAATCAATAATAAATAAACACCTTTTGCATAATTCTCATAAGAAGAACATTGAACAAAAAATAAATATGATAAAAAGGTTTCTCTTTCAAATTAAAATTCAGTACTAAAAGATTTCACAATAGCATATTGCTTACTTTAACTGACGGTTGCCTGATTTCATCTATTTATACTTAAGTTCACCGTCATGACTTTTCTTGAGTCACTTTAAGATTCTGTTGCCAATGCATCTAATTACGAAGAGTCGAAACAAGATGGCAGCATTTAGAGATCTCAGATCGGATATTGCCTTTTCAGTCAACAAACTTAGTCAATTTATGCAACACCCACGGGCTACTCATTGGGTTGCTCTCAAGCACCACTTGCGCTATTTACATGGTACACTTCATTTGGGTATTCACCTATACCTCGACACTCCCTTCACTCTTCACACATTTTGTGATGCCGACTGAGCCGGTGATAAAGACTATCTCAACTACCGACTTCATTTTCTACCTTGGCCGTAACCCAGTTGCATGATCTTCTAAGAAACATCGAGCGTTAGCTTGATCATCGACTATGGCTGAATTTCGTGCCGTTGCTCATGCTTCTGTCGAGGTCATATGGGTTCGTACTTTACTTTCTGAGCTTGGTGTTTCTGCCATGCACCCACCGGTTGTGATAACCTCGGTGCTACGCATTACTCAGCTAATCCTGTGTTCCACTCACGCATGAAACATCTAGCCCTTGAATTTTATTTTGTTTGTGAGCAAGTTCAGCAAGGTCCCCTCTGTGTTCGGCACATTTCAGGCAACGACCAAGTAGTCGATGCACTTATCAAACCTCTTCCACGTGCTCGTTCTCTTCATTGCTATCCAAGATTGGTCTTATCCAAGGAACATCCAATTTGCGGGGCCTGATAAGAATAAAAATTTTGTCGCATCTTCACCTACTTGATCCTCACTCTTTTCCTTATATTGTAAATATTGCGTATATCATTACTTAGTTTAGAAGATTATCTCCTCAAGTAAATTAGGTAGATTATTATCTTTTTGTTTTAGGTTTGAACATACCAAAAGTATCGAGCTGGGCCAAGCAAGTAAAGCCCAGTCCTCAAGTAATTATTGCCACTACATTCTCAGTGGGCTAGGCCCAATCATCACATGGCCCAAGGCCCATCTTATTGATCAGTCGACTTAAGTTCATTGTCCGACCTAATAGGTCCCGACCTAACTTAGTCCGACCTTATGATCCAAGTCATGTTACGGGTACGATCCAACTCTACCCATCAGTCAGGTCGACCAAACCCCAAGCGTCGACCTCGACCTGGCAAGCTAACGTCGACCTAACGGTCACAGGTGCACGTGCAATTACTCTTGCCATAACTGCTTCCCTACAAATCAGGGACCGTTTAAGGACACGTTCAAATAATGCATAACTGTCCCACAAATCTCGGAGCTCATGTATCCCTACCAAATAAACCACCTCCAACAACTATAAATACATTTCCACTACAACGGTTATGAGGTAACTGCAATTTTGTTATCTGAATATCATTTTGTTCAATACATTTTTGCTCTCCAATCTTCAAATACTTGATCTCACGCCCGAGGGTCTAAGCCGGAGACACATCCAGCTAGTCGTGGGTTCTGATTTCAGGTCAAGGAGCTAGGTGATCAGTCCTGCCACGTGGAGGAAGATTGATAAGCACATTTTCTGCGGCATCAGTTTGGTTCCATTGCCGGGAAGCGTGCATAGCTTGACCTCAAAAGTTTTCTCAAGCTGCAATCATGGTGACTTCGGATGGACATGTATCTGAGGCCTCACTCGGGCACGAAGTAGGAAACAATAATGCAAATGCAAACACTGAAAACGCTAATCTGCCTCCTCCCCCTCCACCGTGTCAACACGCTAGGGCAACGCGATCTAACAGTGTGGCTGATGGCAGGGAATTGCCAGATGGAAGGAGGGACAAGCGGCCTATGGAGGGACAAGGAGTTCCACCTCCTCCAAAGCGTCCAACTGGGCAGATAACGCTGGAAACAGGGCAGGTCCCTCATCCAACCCCCTGAGTAGAAAGGAGATGCTGTTGGAGCGAGCTCAGATTCTGGCTGAGTTATTAGCAATGGAGGATGCGGAGCAGGCAGATAGAAGGAATGAGAGGGTGGCTCCATCTCAAGTTTCAAACAGGGAGCCTGCTAGAAGTGTTCGGCCAAAGGAGACTGTAGGACAAAATGTTGAGCAAAGGATGGTGGTGCGGCCTCAATCGCCTATTCATGACCCAAGTGAAGATCTCAGGGCCAATCTCAACAGAAACAGGGAGCAGGAAGCTCAGTCGGACCTGAGGACACAGCTAGAGGCCAATCGAAGCATGCGTAGATCACCAGCCAGAACACAAAGGTCTCAATCCCACAGGGAAAGGAATGGGCGCAGGTCGCCCATAAGAGAAGCAAGGCGCAGGTCGCCGCCCAGGAATGATAGGCGCAGGTCGCCACTAAGAGACGATAGGCGCAGGTCGCCAACTCAGTCTGTGAGGTCACCTCACCACAGGGATAGGAGGGACAGAGGAATAACTCCCCCTAGAAGCGAAAGACACAGAGCCAATTCTGGGAGAGAGAATCACCAGGAAGAGAAGCAAAGGTCGAATAATGTCTCCCATGCTAGGGACGACATGCCCAACGCTAGGGAGTGGCTCCTTTGGAATAAGAAATTTGAACAGTGGGAGGCTGAGAAGAAGGAAAGCACTGGAAAGAGTGAGCACAAGTATTTTGCTCTCCGTCTATTGGCCAAAGATTTACTCGATCGTCGACCTCCGCCGAGTTTCAGATTGCCAGTCTTGGAAAAATACTCTGGAGCGACTAATGCCAAAAGCCATATACAGCACTTTGAGGCTACCATGTGCTTTGTCTCCCGCGAGGACGACATGATGTGCAAGGCACTAACCAGCACACTCACAGAGGCAGCCCTTACTTGGCTTAATGGTTTAGCACCGGGTTGTATCACAACTTGGACTTAAATGAGGACTAAATTTTTGGAACGCTTCTCGACTGCGGGGGCTAGGAAGATAACAGTCACCGATCTGAACAACTTGGTGCAAGGGAAAAATGAAAGCTCAATGAGCTATTACCCCAAGTTTAAGGAGATGGTCGACAAGATCGAGGAGGATCTCACAGATAGAGAGGTGATCAACTGTTTTAGGAGTGGAATTACTTCTTTGGATATGGACTACGAGCTGACAGTTCGAACAGTCACTACTCGACAAGAGTTATTTGAGAAGGCCTACAACGTAGCTTTAGCCGAGGAAAGAAAAGAAAAGAAGAATGGGAAAAGCCCCAAGGTGGAGGTCACTGATGATAAGAAGGACTCAGCCAAGAACGGGGGAAACAATAAGAATGGAAAGAACAGAATAAGGGTGACTGAGAAAGTGCCCGAGGCTTTCACTCCCCTAACGGTGAGTCAAACTGAGATTATGAATGCGGTCGAGCTGGCCCCACCTGCCCCAATAAACCCAGCAAATAAGTTCAGAAGGGACAACACCAAGTACTGCGAGTACCACAAGGATACAGGCCATACCACAGAGGATTGCATGAGCTTGAAGCGTATAATTCAGAGGATGGTCGAACAAGGTAGGCTCGACGCATATGTTAAAAGACCTCAAGGCGGTGGAGGTGAGCGACCTGCAGGTGGACATCAGGAACCAAGGCAGCCTAAACTGAATCTGGGTGTTATTACTGAACAAGCCAGCAACACAACCATCAAGCATAAGATCTTTCAACTCAACAAAGCCCCACATGTACCACCAAGGAGCCACGTCAGGGACGAGGTGATCAGCTTTCATCCTTATGAGCTAGCAACTAATATGGCGGCTAGGGAGCAAGTTCTCGTCATCCCAGGGCTCATTGATGGATGTACGACGAGCAGACTCTTAGTCGACACGGGGGCCTGCAAGGATATTCTGTTCTATAAGACATTCCAAGAAATGGGTCTCTCGAATGAGCAGCTTGAAAGGTATGATGGCAGATTGGAAGGCTTCACCAACCACCGGGTCAATGCCAAAGGACAGATTGAGCTGGATATCGACCTAGGCCAGCATCCCTATAGGGTCGTTTCCAAGGTAAAATTTATTGTCATAGATGTCAATAGTGATTATGCTGCTATTCTTGGAATTCCTGGCCAGATCACACTTGGAATGGTGGCCTCAATTCCCCATCAACGAGTTAAATTCCCCACACCAGTTGGTGTCGGCTGTGTTCAAGGCACAGCTCGAGCATATCTTGATCACGTACTTCGGGAAAGAAAGAAAAGGGAGCTAGAGATTGAAACTGTAGAAGGATACTTAAAGTTATCTCAATCAGTCACCAAAACTACTCGAATATCTACAATCACCATCGTGGAAGAGTCGACTTATCGCTCACGTGACGAGGTCATGGTTAAGTCAACACGTCACTCTGAAACCACCATGGTTGATCCAGATACAGTTATGGTCGACTAAGTTTCCATAGGCAAGCTATGCCTCCAGATCGACAATAACTCGGGGACCACCACCAGTAAGACTGCAGATGAGCTGGATGAGATGATAGCTGAGGAAGCTCCACACCTGGGGGCCGAAGAAAGACTGAGGGTCAGAGAAATCATCATTGAGACCCTATAATTCAGAGATAGTCCAGAGCTGGAGGCTGTAGACGAGCTGGAATCAGTAATCACAAACCCTTCCTATCCCGAGCAGAAAATTCAGATTGGAAAACAACTGGCACCTAGAGAAAGGCTAGAGATTATCGAGCTACTCAAAGAAAGCAACGATGTCTTTGCATGGCGAGTAGGGGATATGAGGGGGATAAAGGAAGAGGTCGCTGTTCATAGGCTGGAGGTCAACCCGACCATAAAGCCCAAACCTCAGAGACTGAGAAGCTTTGCTCGCGACAAGGAAGAGGCCATTAAACTCGGGGTACAAAAACTTTTGAGTGCAGGTATAATCAAGGAGGCCACACATACAACCTGGCTAGCCAATGTGGTCATGGTGAAGAAGTCAAATGGCAAGTGGAGAATGTGCGTCGACTTCACCAATCTCAACCTTGCCTGCCCAAAAGATAGCTATCCTCTCCCTAGAATTGACAAGCTCGTTGATTCCATTACTGGGCATTCCACCCTCAGCTTTCTAGATGCCTATTCAGGCTATCATCAAATCAAGATGCATAAGGATGACATCGTGAAGACAGCTTTCCAAGCAGCTGGAGGCATCTATTGCTACACTATGATGCCATTTGGACTAAAGAATGCAGGGGCGACCTATCAGCGTATGGTCAACAAGGTCTTTGCTTCACAGATTGGCCGAAACATGGAGGCCTACGTCAACGATATGGTCATTAAAACAAAGACCGGGCGTCATGTGGTCGACCTAAAGGAAACGTTCGCCAACTTGAGAGCAAACGACATGAAGCTTAATCCCAGCAAATGTGTTTTTGGTGTAGCAGCGGGTAAATTCCTTGGATTTATGGTGTCACAGCGAGGAATAGAGGCAAACCCGGAGAAGATCAAAGCTCTAGTCGACATGCAGGAGCCCACCAGTGTCAAAGAGATGCAGCGACTTAATGGAAGAGTAGCAGCTCTAGGTCGCTTCATATCCAAATCGGCGGAAAGGTCTCTCCCCTTCTTCAAAGCTTTGAGGGGGACAAAAAATTTTGAATGGACGGCCGAATGTCATTCGTCGTTCCAGCAGCTTAAGGATTATCTCGCTAATCCACCTCTATTGAGCAGCCCGACAACTGAAGAGACTTTGTTCATGTACCTGTCTGTGGGGGACAAAGCAGTTGCAGCAGTTCTGGTTCGAGAAGAGGAAGGGCTTCAAAAGCCCGTGTACTATGTTAGCAAGGCCCTATCAGATGTGGAAGGCAGATATTACAATGCTGAGAAGGTCGCCTATTCCCTAGTCGTAGCTTCAAGGAAGCTGCGAGCTTATTTCCTAGCTCATCCTAACGTGCTGCTCACAAATGCACCCTTGAGAAATGTTTTGCACAATCCAGAAAGTTCAGGTCGCTTACTCAATTGGTCAATTGCCCTCACGGAATTCGACATCGAGTATCGACCTCAAAAGGCGTTGAAGGCTCAAGCCTTGACAGACTTCTTGGTCGAGCTTACGTTCACCAAGGAAGATAGCGAGGTGCGAGTTCAAAAAGAAAAATCTAAGGGAAAAGAACAAGAGTCCCAGCCCGTCACTACTCTACCCGACGATTGCTGGAAGGTCTACTCGGATGGGTCAGCTACAAAGAATGTCAGTGGAGCTGGGATTGTTCTGATCGAGCCAGAGTCTGGGACAGTATATGAGGAGTCATTAAGGTTCAAATTTGATGCCTCCAACAACCAGGCGGAGTATGAGGCCTTAGTAGCAGCCATTGAGTACGCCAAGTGCTTTGGAGCGACTAAAATCATGGCATACTGTGATTCCCAACTAATAGTCAACCAGGTTAGAGGCGAGTATGAGGTACTAAACTCCACCTTAGTCAAATACCACGACCTGGTGAAGGAGCTGACAAAAGACTTAGAGTTTTGGGAAATCCAAAGGATTGGTCGAGAAGACAATGAGTTGGCTGACTTGCTCTCAAAACTGGCCACCACAGACGAGCCACATGAAGAGCCCATCTCCTACCTCGAGAGCCCAGCTTATGAAAGGGTCAAAATTCAATGTGTGGAAGACCCCTTGAGAAATTGGGCTTACAACAAGTGGTGGATCGAGGAAATGAAGGCATACCTGGAAAATGGCGAGCTCCCTGAAGACGAGAAGAAAGCTCGAGCTATCAAAAAGAAAGCTTCGAGGTATGTTATCCAAGGAGGCATGCTATTCAGAAGATCATACACAAGGCCACTATTGAAGTGCATTCACCCTCAAGAGATCACTTAGTTAATGCATGAGGTGCACAGTGGAATTTGTGGTGGACACCCGGGGGCCAGGACTCTAGCCGACAAATTGATCACCTTGGGGTATTATTGGCCACACATGAGAGCTGACACTCATGACTTTGTTCAGCATTGTGATCAATGCTAAAGGTTTGCCAACCTACCTCATATGCCTACAACGGAGCAGACTCCAGTGATCGCTGCGTGGCCATTTGATATGTGGGGCATCGACTTAATTGGACCCTTCCCTCCCGCCCGGGGAAATTGCAAGTACGTTATTGTTGCAATTGACTATTTCACCAAGTGGGTCGAAGCAAAGCCACTGTTCGCATCACAGAGGAAAATGCCATCAACTTCATACATGACTTCATTTGGTGTCGATTTGGGATCCCCCGAGCTATAGTATCAGATAATGGCTTACAGTTTTCCAGAGCATTCGAGGAAGAAATGAATAGAGTGGGAATCAAGCATTGGCAATCATCTGTTGCCTATCCTCAAGGAAATGGGCAAGCTGAAGCAGCAAACAAACTCGTGCTATCCTCACTCAAGACGGGCTTGGTGGGTCGACGCAGCAACTGGTTGGACGAACTTCCCCTTGCTCTCTGGGCTGTTCGTACAACCACTCGGGGGCCTACGGGGGAAACCCCATTCGCTCTAACATATGGATCAGAGGCCATGGCACCTGCTGAGCTGCGATTCCCTAGTGCTAGAGTAACCTTCTTCAATCAAGAGAAGAACGACACTAGCAGATTGATCGACCTGGATTTGATCGACGAGAAGCGAGACACGGCTTACCTTTGGATGGTCAACTACAAGCAGCGAACTAAAAGTTACCACGACAAGAAGGTGAAGACAAGATCATTCCAAGTAGGGGATCATGTGTTGAAAAAAATTGAAGCAACAGGAAGGAGAACCCAACAGAATAAACTATCTCCTAACTGGGAATGTCCTTATATTGTTACTCGAGTCATCAAGGAGGGGACTTACATGATAGCTCACCCAGATGGGGAGGAGTTGAAGCATCCATGGCACGCCACTCACCTTATCAAGTACTACTTCTAGTTCAAGTCCCTAGTGCAGTTCAAAGTTAAGGCAGTTCCCAAGTTTGAATTTGTCATAGTTCTAGCTTTCCATGTGATGTAAGCATGTTCCTACTTCAATAAAAAATCACATGTTCTATTCGACCAAACATTGTCCTACATTAATTTCAACAAGCTCGACTCTCAGTCAGCTTCGTTTTAGCAAGCTTGATTCTTAATCAGCTTTGTTCCTTTAACAAGTCCGACTATTAGTCGACTTCATTCAAACGAGCTCGACTCTTAGTCAGCTCCGTCTTAACAAACTCGATTCTTAATCAGTTTTGTTTCTTTAACAAGTCCGACTCTTAGTCAACTTCGTCCTATTAAGCTCGACCCTTGGTCAGCTTTGATCTCTTAAACAGGTCCGACTTTAAGTCAATCTCGTTTGAAATAAATCCTTACAAGTCTAAGGTCGACTGAGTCACAACAAAACCAGGCCGACCTTAAACTTATAGCGATTTATTTGTCCTATTACATCTAGCTCGACACACATATGCTGAAATCAAAAGCGCGCAACATACAATGATGGAAAGTCAGCTACGGTTAAATTAAGTCTCCCAAAGCGGGCCAAGACTTAAAACAAACAAAAATGTATAAGTAATATGTCTCCCAAAAGTTGGGCCAAGACATCAACATTCATAAAATCAAAAAACTAAAGTGTTTGGTGCTTGTTCGTTACACAACCATTAAACATAAAGATCAATCTTTGGGGTTACTTTCAACTTGACCACTGGTAGAAGCTGGGTCGGCACCAACACGATCGCTTGCAGTAACTGGCTCGCCCAAGACATTCCCTTGCTGTTCTGGATACATCACCTTCCTTGAATTTGATATGGTATATTGGGGAGTCTCACCTTCAAAAGCCGGCTCATCAGGCTCCTCGAGCTCAGCCAAAATAGTGTTGAAGTTAACTGGTTCAATTGGAGGAGGGTTCCAAATTTCTGCCTCTGCGGCCGCATCGTCATTGGCAATATTCTCCAAATCGTTGGCGTTGTAAGGCACTAAAATATGGCCTGGGTGAGCTGCCGTATTGTAGGGATCCTTCGAAGCCCATTTGGCTAGTTGCTCGATGGAGATGTCGAAGGCAGGATCCACCACGATGCGTCGAGCCATATGGCTCCGACCTACATCCCAGAACGAGCTGGCCTGCTTGGTAATATGAGTGTGGAGCTCATCACTATCTTTGTAGGCCTTCATAGCCTCCTCTTTAGCGGCTTTCATAGCATCAGCCAGCTCTTCCTCCCATCTAAGCCGAGCAGCCTCAAGTTCCTCTTGCTTTTTGGCCAAAATGACATGACTCTCCTCCAACAATTGGGTCGCCAGTTCTAGATCCTTCACAGCTTTATCTTTAATAGGCTTGAGCTCACCAAGCTCCTTGTTAGCCTCCCCCAGCTTGCCCCAAGCTTCTTCCTTGGCTTTCACCTCATTATCCTTGACGAGCTTCAAGGCATCATAGGAGTTATCCAAGTCGGAGTGCTCCTCCTTCAACTTCTCAAGCTCCTCCTTCAGCTTGGCTCGCTCATCCTCCACCTTTGCCAACTCCTCATTCTTGTGGGCTAGCATAGTTTTAGCCAGCTTATCTTGCTCCTCAGCAACTTTCCAATAAGAGGTGGCCAAGTCAATCATGGCAAGAGACTGAAATGGCGAGTAGAGAGAAGGGGTTAGATCGAGCAGAAGTAAGGCAAAGAAGGGAGACAAGCGAAAAGAATAAATACAACAGTGCAGAAAATTACAAGGGTTACCTCGGAGGTGGCTAGCCCGACCCTAGCTCGGCAGGCTTCTGGAGTCAAAGGCTTGTTGGTGAACTCTTTAATCAAATTTTGGTCAGCTCCTCTCCTGACAATTACTTGACCATATTCTAACTCAGGATAGTCCCTGGCCAAGCAATTAATCCTAGTCAATGGAGTCACCTCGCTCAGCTCGTCAACACGAGCCTGAATCAAGTCAGCATATGAGACTTGGATGGGAGAAGACTGGGGGCCCCTAATCTCAGCCTCCATAGGCTCACTGGCGTCAACCTGATCAGATGCCGAGCTGGCTTTGGACTTCCCAATCTTTATCTTCTTGCTCAAGGGAGCATCATCATCTTCTTCCTCCTCCTCATCCATATCAATGACATGGGATTTTGCCTTAGAGGTAGCTTTAGACTTGGTTTTAGCTTGGGCTCTGGTTCTCGCCCTAACAACCTCCTTGACTGGCTCCACATTCAGCTCAGCCCCATTCACCCCAGCAGCATCGACTTCTTCAGAACCCTGAACTTCGCCTTCAACTCGCCCCTCATCCAGCTCTTCAAGATTGTCCTCCACGGGAATAGAGTTGGCATCCACTTCCACCAACTTCAGGAGCTCCTGGCGCTGAGTGCCCTCTCTCTCTCGATGTTCCCTAGCATTGGATGCCCCACAGCTTCTTTTGCTCTTCCTGACGTCAATGGCTCGACCCATGTTCGCTTCTTGCTCAGGAGTTAAAACTGCACCAAAAATTGAAATGACAAAGGGTTAGATCGACATATGATATTTTTACATACGAACAACAAGTTCTGTGTACGAACCTAACATGTGCGAGCTAACTATTCTACATACGAGCTACGTGTTCTATGTACGAACTAAACATGGCGAGCAAATCAGTATACTTGCGAACAACCCATTCTGTAAACAAGCAGGATGCATACGAGCTATAAGATTTACTTGGGAATGAATAATCTACGAGTTGAAACATATGCGAGTTAATAAGTTCTACATACGAGCAATCAGTTCTATGTATGAGCAAAACATGTACAAGCTAATAGACTACATGCCAGCTAACAATGGATGGGTCAAGGAACAATGAGTGGTAGAGCTCTTACCCCCAAAGTGTTCTCCATGATCCTTCCAATGATTGGTAGTCTTCTTGCAGAAATGGCACTCTCTCTCAAATCTGAATCGAGCTCCCTCATGGGTAACCCAATCTGGATATCTCTGGCATCTAACAATTGGGACCAAGGGCACGACATCCACCTCACTGATCATCATCCCAGCTTGGATGTAGTTGTTCTTGGTGGTCCCCAAAGCCTCCCAACTGATGGGTCCCTTCTTGGAAAGCTCCACTAACATCTTATACAAGTCAGCATGCCAATATGGCTCCCAGTATTCCCGCTCACTCATAACTGCAGTATCAGCACTGGGTAGAGGAAACTCCCATCCTCGTCTGCTCTCTACTACTACCACGTAAGAGTTCCAGCCACTGGCCTTACCAGGGAGGTTGATGAACAGCTTAGGAGATTTGGGCTTGGAGGGAGTACTTATCCCATTGTCCTTATCAAACTTAACACTAAAAAACTCCTTGAACACTCTCATGCAAGGTTCATACCCTAAAAACCTGCAAACCATAGCAAAGCAAACCAGTACCCTGCAGGTGTTGGCTCCTAGCTGAAGTGGCAGTGCATCCGAATACTCTAAAAACTCATTTATAAATGGGTCTAAGGGCAACCTCAAACCAGCTTCAAATTGGCCATAGTAAAAAGCCACCCTGGTAGGATCTTCCTCATAAGTATCACCAAATTGGGCAAGGAAGTCCTTCTTGCTATACATGCTATACAGAGTAATGTCAAACTCTTTCCTATCCACTTCACAAAAATTATACAACATATTCATCCGAGAGGGAATGTTCTGTTTTCCTCAGAATGGCCTTGGAGGCACATATCCCCTTTTATTCCTGCCCGGCACCACAGAGGTCTCAAAAGCATCGACTATACGAGGGCTTGACGAGGTTGAGGCATTAGCTTCTCCTTGAGTCGCCATATCTGTATAAGAAGAAGGGGAAACAGGGGAATCAGTTCTATACGCAGTCTCAAGGAACCTATTGGACACACTAAGAGGCGACCTAGATTCCCCCGGAAAGCCCGACCTATTCCTAATGAAGGAGGGTTTATTGGAATCTTGGACATAGAACAACGCAATGTGATCAAGAAGTTCATGAAAAAGATTGAAAGATACTACTCTCGGATCACCCGTCTCTAAGACACCTAAATCCTCCCCTGCAGGCAAGGCTAGCTCGGTAAAGCGCAAGCCCCAACGTGTCAAAATTGAAGTACACTCCTCCATTGTTATCTCTCTCCACTCACCATTCAAGTGCTTGTAAACCCTTCAATTTGCCCTACAATAGCCATACCAGGCTCCGGGCTCACAACTAAAAGTCCTAGCCATGGCGGAATTGAAGAAATTGCAGGAACTAAAGCCCTAATGCGAAGAGAGAGAAGAATACCTTGATTAAAGTGAACGAGGAAGAGCTACTGACGGAGACGAAAGCTGAGGATAATCAATTGCCTTTCTTGCTGTTTTCGCCAGAGTTCAAGGAATCAGAGAGAGTAAAAGTTCTAAGTGGAGAAGGATTCTTGCTTTTATATTTTCAGTATTCGAAAAGGAAAAAGAAAATTCAAAAGTCCTATTTTCCTAATTAATTGTGGAAAACGGTTCCCAAGACAGACTCTCAAGCGTCAAAAACAGTAATGATTGGAAAATACGGCACTTCATGTAATCCTATCATTCAACATTCAACGTTCAAGATTGAGCCACGTCACTAAAGTCGACTAAGCTGCAGAGCGAGCAGCGACCTGCGAGTTACAACAATCCTCATCAAAATTTTCTTAACTTCCTAGTCGACGAAGTCAACTCGAAAGTTGGGGGCCACTGAACATACCAAAAGTATCGAGCTGGGCCAAGCAAGTAAAGCCCAGTCCTCAAGTAATTATTGCCACTACATTCTCAGTGGGCTAGGCCCAATCATCACATGGCCCAAGGCCCATCTTATTGATCAGTCGACTTAAGTTCATTGTCCGACCTAATAGGTCCCGACCTAACTTAGTCCGACCTTATGATCCAAGTCATGTTATGGGTACGATCCAACTCTACCCATCAGTCAGGTCGACCAAACCCCAAGCGTCGACCTCGACCTGCCAAGCTAACGTCGACCTAACGGTCACAGGTGCACGTGCAATTACTCTTGCCATAACTGTTTCCCTACAAATCAGGGACCGTTTAAGAACACGTTCAAATAATGCATAAATGTCCCACAAATCTCGGAGCTCATGTATCCCTACCAAATAAACCACCTCCAACAACTATAAATACATTTCCACTACAACGGTTATGAGGTAACTGCAATTTTGTTATCTGAATATCATTTTGTTCAATACATTTTTGCTCTCCAATCTTCAAATACTTACTCTCACGCCCGAGGGTCTAAGCCGGAGACACATCCGGCTAGTCGTGGGTTCTGATTTCAGGTCAAGGAGCTAGGTGATCAGTCCTGCCACGTGGAGGAAGATTGATAAGCACATTTCCTGCGGCATCAAGGTTGATTATCATTTTACCTTTTAACTCTATAAATATGTATCTCTCTCAAATTATAAAGGTTTCTGATAAATCAACACTTTTTGCTGCAAAAGGTGTTGAACAAAAAATAAATCTGATAAAAAGGTTTCTCTCTCAAATTATAAAGGTTTCTCTTTCAAATGAAAATTCAATATTAAAAGGTTTCACAATTGCATATTGTTTACTTTAACTAACAGTTGCCTGATTTCATATATTTATACTTAAGTTAACCGTCATGACTTTTCTTGAGGCACTTGAAGATTCTGTTGCCAATGCATCTAATTACGAAGAGTCAAAACAAGATGGCAGCATTTAGAGATCTCAGAGCCATAAACAAAATGAGGCAATGGGAGAAGGCCAATGATGTTAATCACCTCAAAGTCTCAAATCCAAGTTGTGTTATCATATACTCTGAGAAAGTAAATTACAGATTGAGCAGTGATTGCTGCAATAAGATTTCTTTTCTAAACGACCTTGGTTTTTATATGAAATTGACACGTTGGACAATACTAGTTATGATTGCTCTTGGACAGATTGTGATGCCAAGTCGTTCCGGACATTCTTACATGGTTGTTGGCACGGTAGTCCTCAAATATACACCAGGCATATAGCATTATTGGCAAACTTGGTTTATCTTGTATTCCAGAAAATTAAGCATTGAAGTATTTTCTGACCACTAATTAGAACCACATCAGCAAGATCTACAAGCAATGCATCCTTATAGAGGCATTGTATCGTTACATACATTTACAACTAATTCTAGATGTATAACACAAATATACATTTAAATGATCTGCGAATGATCAGAAAACAAACTCTGGCAGAAACTCTCGTGTTGAGGCCTTGCCCACCTGAACTAGAAGGAGAAACCATACATTCAGCTTCGCACATTCAACTCTCCATTACAAAGGTATGTTTGAGATATGTATAGATTACTTGGAACATTCCTCCAAGCCTAGGAGTACTAAAACTACTAAAAGGATGGATCAAAACAATTAAGTAATGTTGACCAATAGACTTAACCATATTCGGATTAACCAGTCCTAGTATGCACTACATGGTAACAAAAGTACATAGCTTATTCTAGAAAAATCCAAATAATGAACTGAAAAGTGCGCTGAAAAATAGTGATACATTCTGCTTAAGTTGACTGATTTTGTTGAGATCGTCAAATACCAACCATTTGGCTCCTACGTCAAGAAAGTATTATCTTATTTCCATTTTGGGATAAGAACATTTGTTATCTGATGGAGGAAGAATACACACACACACACACACACATATATATATGATCACGATGCGAACAGATCATTCTGTGAAACATGCATGAAATTAAGATATGTATTTCATTAAGAGAACAATTGGTACATTTATTTCAATAGTTTTCCCCATCTTTGTAAAACTAATTTTAGCAATGCTAAAACTCATCATCACTGCCAGCATCTTCATCCCGATTTGGTAAAAGAATATGCTCGCTTAAGGCACCTTCTAATGGAACAAGACTCTCCACAAAATAAGTTACGAAAGAAACACGATCTGCAGGAGGGCTGAAATAATTTCTGCCCATGACATGTTCCTCACAAACTACAATCCATTCAGGTAGATTTCTTACTCTGAAAACCCCATCAGCTCTAGCTTTAAGATAAAGAGGCTTGAAACTTCTATCGAGTGGGAAAGAGCACCAATCAAGGATGATCTCTATAGTCTGGGTGCTAGCATTAGGACATAAGGACAGTGTTGGCCGACAAGGCAGTTCCACATTCTTACGGACCCACATATTATTTTTGTAGTCCTCTAGAACCCATAAGCTGATATTCATGTGATCATCCTTATCATGATGATATAGTATAACCAGATGATCACACGCTTGATCTAGATAGAATCTAGGCGGTCTTCTCTCATGACTTTCGGTATAATATTCTTGATAAAGTCGGAAATAGTCATCTGAAAGAGCTCGAGGAAGTGGAGTTAATCGAAACACCTCACTTTGTAAATCAAACGCCACAAGATTGAGTACTTCCTTTCTTCTGCGGGTTATGATCCAATGTATAGTTCCATGGAGACAAACACTTCTGTCAACAATATTATACCTAATACGATTGAAAGTGGTTTCATCAATAGAGCCCACCTGCCACCTGGTTCCTCCAAGAGTGTACATTTCAAAACCTTTTGTAGATCCATAAAAACGGCCGCGACGGCTAAAACAACCTATTTCATAAAGGTGAAGAACTTTGTACTTCTTGTTTATATGATCATAGCCAAAATAATATTTACTGTGCATCTGAACGATATTGCACTCCTTATAAGAACGCCATTCAGAAGGAGGAAGCATCAAGAGTTTACCTGTGCTTGGGTTGCATATATAATAATATTCTCGTGGGTAATAAATCTGAGTTGTCAAGAGTAGCAAACCATTAAGTGATTCCAATACATGAAAACGGGCATTGGCAATATCTTGTTGAGTGAATCCAGGGAGGTTAAGAAGGGGAACAGCTGGTCCTTCTGCAAGGTTTGCTGAGTAAAGATGTGTTGTCCCTTGTTTGTAGAAGGACAAGATAATTCTAGAATGGGCATGAGCTGAGTGAATGTCAACGAATGAAGGGTCATCGATGATGGACTTCCAGATTTTGCAAACACTTCTGAATCGTACGAGGGATTTTACAGGAAGCCTTGGAAGAATATTCAAGATTATATCTTCAGGTATATGCTTTGGAAACGTTGTAGTTTCCTCACAATCTTTTCTTGCATCATCTGACATCGCTTGATCAGCCATCACACAAACACACACTATAAGTCCAATAAACTCTGCGCACTGCAAGCCAAGAGAAAGAAAAATTCAAGAAGTGAAAAAATGTAGCGAAGATAAAGAAAGAACAAATTACATTGCAACAAAAAAAAGAGAATTAAATTTGCAGGTCCTTTCAAAGAGTTTTAAACCCTAGCGCGCTACCCACCTTAAAAATACCTAAATATTCGTTTTCAAGAACAGTTCATGACTGACGTGGACTATAAGTTCAAAGCTAACGAGCGAAAAACAACCAAAATACAATTTAAGAAGAACTTACCAAGTCAAATCTGTTCATGACTCACGTGGACTATAAGTCTCTATTAGGGGCGGAGCCAGGAATTGGCCGAGGGGGGGGGGGCAAGAAAAAATTTTTTCGGGTCGGACAAGTAAAAAATGGGTCGGATCCATGAAATACAATGTATTTTAGTTAACAAAAATGATAAAAGTAAATAATTCAAAGAACGATTGAAATAATGTTGAAGTATTTAACGCAAACAATTTATTAAAATATATTACTCGTACAAAAAAGAAATTCAAATTTGCTAATTAAACTTGGGATAATAGGAAGAAAGACCAAAAATAAAAAAAATGGGAAAAGCCTAACGAATTAATTAAGATTGAAAAAATGTGAGAAAATTAGGAGAAAGAGAAAAACAAAACTGTTCTTCTATGTTAATGCTTGACAGATTTGGAAACCTTTATTTTACATCTGCAACTGAAATTAATAATAAGCTATGCATGAACGATTACTAGAATATACATTGAAAAAAAGGGAAAAGATTTAATGTGATTTTATAAGTTGTCAAATCTGTTCTTCTAGATGCCAAGGACTTTCTATAAAATGCTCCATGCCGAAAAAATCCCTTAAAATCATAAGAAAAGCATCACAACAAGGAAGGCTATTGATAACGTTTCAGCTACTAATTAACCTTAAAGTTTCTTCCTAACTCAAGAACATAATCTATGAAAAATTTATGAAAAATTTGAACTTTCACCGAAAATTTATGAAAAATTTGAATTTAAAATTCATCGTGCAATAATAATTCTACTACTTTAGACTCTCTAACTCAAGAACATAATCTAGCTTCTTTTTTTTGCCACCATATTTGAACTTCTACAAAAAAAAAAAAAAAAAAAAAAAAAAAAAAAAATTAAAAAATTTAAAAAAAAAATTAAAAAAAAATTTAAAAAATTTTTAATGTTTAAAATTTTATTTAACATCATTAAACTCTAACATTGTTAAACTCTGAGCCATATTTTAAAATATCAAATAATTATTGAAGCCAACAGTTATCATGATGAACAAGAATAATTCCTAGAAGAAAGCCTCAGATCAGATAGATACCAAATGCAAAGGACATCAATCTTTTCTCTTCACGTTAATTGATAATAAAGATATAACAAAACCGATTAGAACATAATAAAAAAGTGATGAAAGGAAAACAAAACAACATGAACAAAAGGAAAATAGATGAAAGTCTCACCGGATTGTTATTTCAGCCGCGAATTCACGGTGGCCGCCGTCAAGTATGAAGGTGAAAGAGACGATACTGATTTAAGTCGTGTTTCGAGGGGTATATTCGAGATAGGAAAATTATGAGGAGATTAAATTAGTACTATATGATTTTGTCAAATATATTTTTCAAAATTAAAAGATTTATGTATTTCTTATAGATTTATTTTCAACTAAAAAGATTTTCCTAATCAAAGTAGGATTGTATCAATTTTGATTATGAAATCTTGTAGATTGAAATAGTGATATTTTAGTTAATATTAACTTTCCTAATAATTTGAATACAATTGTTAATTGGATTTTATAATTTTCTTATCAATTATTTAGATTCCAATTTGCAAAAGGACATTATTAAATATGTAAATATCTTTTAGTCATATAAATATATTGTGCTATATTTAGAATATGACTAATATTAATAACAAATATATTTACTTGTGAGTGTCACTACTGGAAATCACACTTTAGGCGATAAAAAAAATTGGTCGCCAAAAACATTTGGCGACCAACCTTCGTCACCAAAGCTTGGTCACACAAACCTCTTAGCCTCAGATTTTAGGCGACGAAAATTAAAGTTGGTCGCCTAAACTTTTTCCTGAGCGACGAATTCTAGCCTCTTCGTTTCAGCTTTTAGACGACGAAAATTAAAGTTGGTCGCCTAAAATTTTTCTTTGGTGACAAAGTATTTTCGTCTCCTAAGTCACTAAATTAGGCCACAAAATTTAAACCTGGCCGCCTAAAAAATCTTTGGCGACAAAATATTTTGGTCTCCTAAGTAACCAAATTGAGGCTTCAATAACCACACATGATCGCCTAAAATTAATCTTTGGTGACAATTATTTTGATCTCCTAAGTAACCCAATTAAGGCCACAAAAACTAAACCTGGTCGCCTAAAAGTATTTTTTGGTGACAAAATTTATTTACAACTGGTCACCTAATATATATATATATATATATATATATATATATATATATATATATATATATATATATATATATATATATATAATATTATATAATATATATATAATTTAAATTTTACAACAAGCATAGAAATTAACTAAAATTAACATGTAACAATACTAATTAATATAGCATAATGTTCAAATAAAAAACAACCATCTAAATAGTACCATAAACATACTCCCTCAAAATATTATCACTAAAGTATTGCCATCTAAATAGTACCATAAACATCCTTAAATTGGTCGCCTAAAGTGTGATTTCTAGTAGTATGTCAATCGATGTTTTGTTGTAGAAGTTTGATTGTATCAAATAAGTAAGAGTTTGAATAATTGAAAAACTTCTCAAATGTGCCTATAAATAAAAGACTATCAGCAGATTGAGTATACATGAATAGAGAATTTTTTGTAAGAGAAAAACTTTTGTTTTTCACGAAATCAAGACATCTTTTTAGATTGTGAGTGCAGTTGTGACCTACATCTGAACTCACATCTATAATTCATTCAAGTTTTTTCTTTTACTTCTGAGTTCTGATTATAATAGGCTTTACTTGGGAAAGGAAGATTGTTCTTGTTTTAGAAGTTGGTTAGAACTTGATTTATTATTTTAATCTTTTTGTTTCACTTATTCTTATTTTTTTTTAAAACAGATCTTTAATAACGAAAACGTTTTTGGGCTTAAAGCCTTGTTTGCTGATACAGAACCAGTAAATGTTTAATTATTTGTGTTATTTATTTTATTCTGCTGCTTATTGGTGTATGTGTGAACAGTTGTAACTCACATCTATATTCACATCCGTAATATATTCTGTTGAACTGATTTCCTAGTGTTCTGTTTAAGTGATTTCCTAGCTAAATTAAACTTTCACACATGAACTAAAAACGATTACAGATATATATTTGCCTCTTTTTTTGTTAACTTGGACTAAGTCTTAGTAAATTTTCTAATACTTGTAAAAAACAGTTTTTACTGCTTTACAAATGTGTGTTACTTCTAAAACAATCAAATTTATTAGATTGTAATTCAAAAAATTTAATAGTAAAATTGAAAGTTGTAACAATTTAGGGTATATTTGGTAAAACTGAAAATTAAACTCTGAAAAAGTAGAACTGAAAAAAAAGAGCTGAAGTCATTAAGTTGTTGAATTTTAAGAGTTTATATTTGTTTGGTAATAACAAGTCACATATATCTTAATTTAATCAAAATTTCAACTAACACTCAAAATTTTGTTTAAAACATTTTCTTCTCACTTATATTTTCCATCATATATTTCCAAATAAATAGTCATATTTTTTAAAATAACAAAAATTATATTCCAATAGTTTAAAAAATACAAAATAAATAAATTATCATTTATAAAATAAATATTATGAGTTTAATTATCAAACTATTTTATTTAGGACAAGCAAAATAGTATTTAAATATTTTTTAATGATAATTTATTAGTAGCATAATAAATGTTAGTTTGATGTTTTTTACTCAACTTGAGAAAACTTTATGAGAAAAAAAAAATTTTAAATAAGTATTTATACATGGCCTACAAATAGAAATAAAACATATCCGAAAAAAAATCTTTGAATATAGTTTATATGAGGGAATAAAATAGGGAAAATTGCAATTTAGGGCCTGAAGTCGAGGGGGTGTTCTTCAAACGGGGCCTCATATTTTTTTTGTCAAATCAGGGCTCAATATCTAAATTTTTCGTCAATTAAGGACTTTTTGACGAAATTCGTTAAAAACACAGTTAAGTTGTACGTGCCACGCAAATGAATAACATATTTGGTTCAATTGAATTGACACTAACTTTTAAGGGGTTAAATGACATGTTTTATAAATATGGGATCATAGAACAAAATAAATCTTTTATTTTATTGAATTTCTTTTTAATTCTTATGTTATCATAATTCATTAAAAAATTATCCAAATTCAAATATTTATTTTTTTTAACAAAAATAAAATATTATAGAGTCGGTCTCTAGAGAAACACGTTTCTCCATAACTTATGGAGAAACGTGTTCTGGATATTCAGAAGCTTTGAAACGGATATCCAGAAAAAAAGATTTGGGGCCAAGGCCAAATTCTAAATTTCTGGATATCACTTTCATAAGGTTCTGGATATCCAAAACATTGAATATTGATATCGAGAAGCCTTGGGACGGATATCCAGAAAAAAAGATTTGAAGCCAAATCCAAGGCCAAGACCAAGACCAAATTTATGATTCTGGATATCACTTTCATAAGGTTCTGGATATCCAGAACATTGAATATTGATATCCAGAAGCTTTGAAACGGATATCCAGAAAAAAGATTTGGGGCAAAGGCCAAGGCCAAGGGCAAATTTCTGAATCTGGATATCACTTTCATAAAGTTCTGAATATCCAGATGCCTTGGGACGGATATCCAGAAAAAAGAGCCGTGCCATACTTATGGAGAAACGTGTTCTGGCCTGCATTGTCGCGCGACAAGTCGGGCCCCGTTTCTCTATAAATTATGAAGAAAAGCGTTTCTCCCCAGATTTTACGAATATAGTATTATTAATACCACCTGAATCAAGGGTTAATCCGAGTAACATGTTATGTGTTTTTTGTTTTAACAATATTTAATAGATAAGCAAATAGAGATTTTTTTTCCAAACTATTAAGTTTTAAAATTTTATTTACAAAAATAACATTATTAAAACTTTAAGTACCAAACTAACACTTTTCAACCAAATCTGGAATTGGTAATTCCGGATTAATGCATTCCGAAATTACCAATTCCTGATTTGGATTTTTTTTTTTCAAAACTGAATTTAACAAAATAAAATTTCTGGTAATAGAGAGCGATCGCGCCTATGATAGGGAGCGATCGCTCTTAATGTATTCCGACGTTACCAATTTCGGATTTCTTTTTTTGTTTTTTTTTACAAAACTGGTAAAGAAAATTAATATTTTCTGAAAAAAGAAGAGACCGATCACGCCCTAATATAGGGCGATCGCTCCTAAAGGCGCATTTTCAAATTCGAAAATGCAAATTTCGGATTTACTTAAAGTGAAATCCGGAATTACCATTTCTGGATTCAAAATTTGAAAATTTGTTCCTCACATTTTCAGATTCAATTCAAAGAGAGAAAGAGAGAAGAGAGAGTAGCTTGAGAGAAAGAAAGAAGACAGAAAGAGAAAGAGAGAAGGAGAAGAACTTTGGAGAAGAAGAAGGAGAAGGAGAAAGAGTTTGAAGAGGAAAGTTTTTGACAGAAAGAGTTTAAAAGCTTAGTTTTATTTCTTCTTTTCATTTGTTTTGAGTTGTTAATTTTAGCTATATAAATTTTTCTAAGAGTTTATTTGTTGTTAAAACTATTATGATTTATGTACTTAATTGTTGATTGTCAATGAATTAAACAATTGTAATTTAATTTTTGCCTAGTTAGAATTTTCTTAAGTTAGGTTTAAAATAAAGTGCTTGTTAAAATTACTTTGACAAACTTGTTGCAATTTTTCTATTTAATTATTAATTTTTAAGTGTTAAATTTAAAATTTGAACTTAAATGTAGCAAAACCTTAAGTCTCATTTAAATTTAATTACTACTAAATTTTTGTGTTTCAGATGAACCAACATGAACAACAACCATTTATTGATCATGGGCCAATCGATCCACATGTATTGACTTCTCAGGATACACATAGATCTAATTATATTTGGGGTGGACAACAGTTAACCAATTTAAGACCTAGGCGTGGTACAGAACTTCCAGCTAGTGTTGATTGGAGGATAGAAACTAAGCTTATGAATATTGGATTTTGTGGAGTGTATTTATTAGGTCAATTACAATATGATTGGCATTTGATTGAGAGATGGCGTCCAGAGACCCACACTTTTCACTTACCTGTAGGGGAGATGACCATCACCTTAAAGGATATTGGTATGTTGTGTGGTCTTTCCTGTAGACGGAATGGCGGTGACTAGTTTAGAAACTAGTAGGAGTACGGGGGCATGGGTTGAGATTGTTGAGGAGTTATTTGGGGTTACACCCTCACCCCGCACCCGCAGACATCAAAAAAGTTGGAATGGTATCTATGAGATGGGTTCTAGATCACTTCCCTCTTTTTGATCAGCTTCCCAATAATGCATCTGAGTATATGATTGAGACATATACTTGAGCCTACATTTTCCTGTTATTGGGGTCATACATTATGCCCGACTCGTTTGATAACCAAGTGAAGTTGATGTACCTCTCACTTCTTAGGGAAATAAATAATATTGGTGAGTACAGTTGGGGTACTGGAGCGTTGACCTTCTTATATAGGGAGATGTGTGTAGCATCTCAGCACAATTCGAAAGGGTGTGGTGGCTTGTTGACCATTGTACAAGTATGTCAATTATATTTGATTACATTATGCTAGTGGACTTAATCTGTTTTGTACGTAATGACAATTTTTTTTATAACTTTGGGCATGGAAGAGGTTGTTGTGTACACTACCTAGGAGACATACAGAAATAACACTTAATGGATTGCAACCAGTGGGTTACAGGTATATTTCAATTACTTCATTTTGTAAATGATCTGTTTTGTAATTTATCGTTTTTTTACTCATTATTTTTTTATGTAAATTGTTTCATATGTAGGTGGAAGGGTCCATTGTCGTATACTTCTGTGACTGCCCATAACCTGCAAGGCTATCAAGACCAATTGTCATATTTAGACAAGGATCATGTTGTGTGGCAGCCATACAATGGTGTGACAGTTTCGAATTTCTGCCTTTAGGGGCAAGCTATATGGAGGGCGAAGGTGCCCCTCATCTGCTTTGAGAGGGTTGAATGGCACTTTCCAGATCGCGTAATGCGACAGTTTGGGATGGTTCAAGGTGTGCATGATGACTGCGACACTAGTTTGGACCTGCATCGGATTAGTCGGCGAGGTCGATCAGGCGTTAACTGGATGCAAGAACATGGTCCGCACATAGAAAAGTGGAATGAACGGGCGTTTAATGTCGTTGATGGAGAGTTTGGTGAAGTGGATATGAGTTACCATCACCCCTATTTGAGATGGTATAGGAGTATTACTCGATCGTTCATCCAGAATTCGTCTAATGTGGAGGGACTAGGGTTCAGGCCACGTTCAACTGGTTTTGAGGGTGTGGTAAGTTATATATTACATACAATGATTTTACAAAAAAAAAAAATTACCATTTTTTCCGTATTAATTAATTTTAGTTCATTGTTTTGAACAGATTCAAAGTCTTCAAGGGATGTACATATACAGCGAGAATGCCACATCCTTGGAAGACCTGCGGAATTACACTCAACAATGTATCAGTAACACACTGACAGCTATTAGTGAGCAGGAACGAGTGCAAGCCCAAGCTCCCCCTCCAACGGTTGATCATACTGCTGAAGAGGAGCCACGGTCGGGTTCATAGACGTGGCGGATACCAGCTGGAGGATGAGCCAGAGATGGGGGATCAATACGGTGATATGCATCAGTTTGAGTTCACTCCGATAGGACCGGGTAATTCTTTTACCGAATTGATGAATCAGTTTGGTTTCACGCAATCGCTTGAGATCCCTTCTTCTAGCAATTATACTCAGACTCCTGAGCAGGCATTTCGGGATTCCGGGATTTAGGCCTAGTTTCCATTTGCCTCGTGTGCAGTTTTCAGAAAATCCCGATGGATCATCCTCATCCTCCTCATCTCATCAATCTAGATCAGGTGGTCGTCGTGTACCTAGGAGAGGGAGTAGGATTCGCAATCCTCCTGATGAATTTACCCCGTCTAATTATCCTTGACGGGTATCCTACGTGACCGGGATGTGGTCAATTTTCTCTCAGACTTATTCTTTTATTATTGTTAATTTTAATTATCCTTGACGGGTATCCTACGTGACCGGGTATCCTACGTTAAAAAACTGATGGAAATTCTATAAAACTAACTGAAAACGTTAAAAAACTTATTGGAATTTCAAAAAAGAGGGACGGACAAGAGAGCGATCGCTCTCTTATATCGGGCGATCGCCCCCACTGTAATCCGGTATTAATAATTCCGGATTCTAGTATTATTTTTTTTTTTTTTGAAAAAACGAATAATGAAGAGGTTGAGCGATCACCCCAATAATACGAGCGATCGCCCTCTTTTTACAGAGAAAAGGCGCGATCGCTCCCTTAATACCGGGCGATCGCTCCCCGAGCGGATTTCCCCAGAACGCAGTTATATCAAAAAACTCTCCCCTCTCTCAAACAAAAAACCCTCAACCCAGCCGCCCCCTTTTCTCTCTCTCTCTAAAATTTCATTCTTCAAACCTCAAAATCAATCTTCTTCAACCACAGAATCAACCAATCAATCATTTTCAAAACTTCATTCAAGGTAAGAAGTGTATTTTGAAGAGGCTCACGCATTTGATTTTGAAGACAAAGATTCCGGCGACATTCCAGCGAATTTTCGGCCAATCCCAAAGTAAGCTTCAAATCTGTATCTTTGAGTTTTGATTTATAATGCCGAAAAGAGCACGAATCACTACCACCAACACTACCAACCCTCCCGTCGGCCCCCCGTTTGATGTGTCCAAATTTGTTGGGTATAAAGCTCAACATTTCTTTGAGCTATACGAAACCAAGTCCTTCAACCCGGAGAGGGAATTTGATTTTGAAGGCTTGTATGTAGAAAACTATGTTATCCAATACAAATGGGAAAAGTTGGGGAGTAAGCCCCCAAACTTTGGAATCGGGCTTTTAGTAAAAGAATTTTATGCCGATGTTTTTGAATTGGGGAACACGGGAAAATCATTTGTGCGGGGAGTGCGGGTAAACTATTCTGGGGATGTGATTAATCAATATTACGGGTTAGCCTCCGACATTGAGGAGGATGGGTGTGAGTATACGGAAGAGATGGAGAGGATTGAAAAAAATTATAAGGAGAATCTGCATTTGCTAGCTCCGACTTTCGGGGATCAGCCTTAACCAGTTTCAAAACTTCTTCCCAGTCTTCATATGCCTCTGCAATAGCTTTTTGTTTGCCACACCATACCTTTCTATATGAAACTTCCTTCCCATGGGCTTTTTTAATTTCCGCCTTCACTAGTGCAATCTTCAACTCGGGATCAGCCTTAACCAGTTCCAAAACTTCTTGCCCTATGAACTTAGCATCTATGTTTAGATGATCTTGGCTAATTTCAGTACCCAAGCAAGAATGAGGACCCTTGTATTTGGTAACTTCCCAATACCCGGCATTCTTCAAACTCACATTCACATAAAAATTGCACGAAAAATCTTTCACCAAACACTCAATAGTCCACTTTCGGGCTGTGCTTCGTTTTACCTTGAAGCGCGGATTTTTCTTAATATGAAACAACTTCATTTTATACTGCACCTCTTTCTTCTTTGAAAAGCGAATACCTTTGGCAATTTCATCATGTTCTGCATTCCATTCAGCAAAGTTATATTGGTTATCATCATATATCTCTGATCCTTCTCCAATATCACGATAAAATTGATATCCGACTCTCTCATGCACATGATGTTGTGGTTCTTCGTAAGCAACCAAATGTAACACCAAATCTTCCCTCACCCCAGCTTCACCCTCATTCTCGCTATCATCAGTAGGACTACTGCAATCATCATATCCATCGTCACGATCTTCATTTAGAAGCAACCCAATATTTTCTTCATAATCTGAATCATTATCATCATCATTATACAATTCCTCACCCTCCTCTCTCTCTTTCTCCCCCTCTTCCTCTTCCTCTTCCTCTCCCTCTTCCTCTTTCACATATGTTTGTGTACTTGTTCCAGCATCCCTCTGACTATAGCAGTTTAAAGAACCCATCTGAAAGGTATCCATGTCATTAACATACTCATTTTGTAATGGCTCCTCATGGGTTGCAAATTCCTCAACATTCACATTATCAACTAAATTCATCTTAACATACAATTGTAAGCTACTCAACCCACCAAACTGAGCAGAAACATCAAACATAACTTTCATACCTATATCATTGTCGATTACAAATGGAATGTAATTTGCAATCCTGGGAACGACAAGATGAGGATATCTACATGTAACTTGCAACTGAACAATAGCTCGATCTACCCCAATTTTCTTAGCTAACTTTTTAATTAACTTCTTGTAACTCCACGAGTTTTAGCCCTAAGTGCACATTTTGGTCCCCTTTCAAAATGTTCACCTTCAAACGGGTGTTCATCATCTCCTCCCCAATAACACATGAAAATAAGTGAAACTCCAGCCATATTTATTCCTAAAAATTGAAAAAATAAATTATAAAAAATCTAATTTAACAAAATCACTACATTTACAAAAAAATCAAATAAATACTAAATTTAAATTTCAAACAAAAATTAAGAGGAATTAAATGTACCTTCTTTTTTTGGATCTTCTTATGCTCACTTCTTTGAAATTTTCAGCTTTTTTTTATAAAAATCCACCACCTCCCTTCTCTTCTTCTTGAACTTCTTAATCAACTTCTTGAATTTTCAATTTTTTTTGGAAAAAATTCACCTACACTCCTCTTCTTCTTCCTTCTTTTTTCCTTCTTCTTCACTGAGGTTTGTTTAGGCGTGGGTTGTTTACAGATTTCCTGGGGGAGATGGGTTTTGTAAAGCAAATTCGGAATTAGCATTTCCGAATTTGAATTTTTCAAAAAAAAATTATTTCTTAATTCAATTCAGTATTTAAAAAAAAAATTAATAAAATCCGGAATTACCAATACCGGATTACATTAGGAGCGATCGCCCCCATCAAACCCGCGATCGCTCGCTATTTTTTCCAGAAAAAATTAAATTGCTAATTTAATCAGTTTTGAAAAAAAATAATAAAAGGAAATCCGGAATTGGTAACACCGGAATACATTGGGAGCGATCGCTCCATACTATAAGCGCGATCGCTCCCTATTAACAGAAATATTATTTTGTGAAATTCAGTTTTGAAAAAAAAAAAAAAACCAAATCCGAAATTGGTAATTCCAGAATGCATTAATCCGGGATTACCAATTCCGGATTTGATTCAAAAGTGTTAGTTTGGTACTTAAAGTTTTTATAATGTTATTTTTGTAAATAAATTTTTAAAAAGTAATATTTTGGAAAATAAATCGCAAATAGAACATCATTTACAAAAGTTAACTTTTCAAATGCTACTGCTTCTCTCTGTCTCTAATGAAGTTGAAAAAATATACTCCCTCCGTTCCAAAATGTTTGTTTCATTTGACTTTTTTGTTGAACTTTGATCACAAATTTATGAGAGATTAATCATGTTCATAAAATTCTAAAAGTTGTTGTTGATAATATTATTAATGGTGAATCAATAGGAATTTTTAGAATTTCATGAACATAATTAAATTGTCATATACTCCCTCCGTCCAGTTACATACTTCACACTTTCTATTTTGGGCGTCCAATTACATACTTCACACTTTGTCTCCTACATTATTTTAATACTCACAACACCATTATAATTTACTATTCCCTTCACTCATTCTCTCTCCTATTTTACTTTTACACTCACAACATTATATCATTATTTTTTTCTTTAATCCACGTGTGAACAGTAACTGTGAAACATGTACTTGGACGGAGGGAGTATTTGTGATCAAAGTTGAACAAAAAAATCAAATGGGACAAACATTTTGGGACCGAGGAGTATCAAATTTGTTATTAATAAAAAGTAAATTTGAAACTTATTTTGATACGTAAAATCTAAGGAGAAACGCGTTTCTCCTAAGCGCTTAGGAGAAACGTGTTTCTCCTTAGCGGTTTAATTGAACGTTTAACGAACCGGTTTCTTAACCGGTTTAATTAAAACATGTTTGCCCTAAGTTCAATACCAAAACGAAATCAGTAGCAAGGAAACCCCAGTTGAATATCCAGAAACTATATCCAGAAATCAGTAGCAAGCGAAATCAGTAGCAATCGAAGGAATTATGGAAAATCCAGCTGTTGAAATCAGGAGCAAGCGAAAATTCGACTGTGAGTTCACATGATATTATTGTTTTAGTTCGCATTTTCATAAATTTATGGATATATTAAGCATACTCATCTGTATATGAATTTAACAATGTGTTTTAGTTTGAAATTTACAATTTCTGTGTATCTATTTTGTGTTTTATGTTTAACGATTTATCATTCTACTTAGTATTGTCTCTTGGCTTTTAATTCATAATTTTTGTCATGATTAACAATGTGTTTTAGTATTGTCTCTTGGCTTTTAATTCATAATTAAAAAGGTTCTGGATATAAATTAAAAAGCTTCTGGATATAAATTAAAAAGGTTCTTGATATCAATTAAAAGGTTCTCAAGTTATAAATTAAAAAGCTTTCGTTATCCTTTCAAAAGGTTACTGGATATCCTTTCAAAAGGTTCTCGCTATATATTTTCAAAAGGTTCTCGATAACATTTCAAAAGGTTCGATATCCTTTCAAAAGCTTCTAGATATCCTTTCAAAAGGGTTCTGTATATTTATGTTTTACTCATTAATTAATTACTTTTTCTTAAATAATAGAAGAACCTTTTTAATTATTTGTGTATATTTTCTGGATATCATTTTGAAAGTTTTTGGATATTCAATTGTTTGTTTCTGGATATTCAATTGTTTCTAGTTATTCATTTGTTGATATTTTCTGGATATTCATTTGCTTGTTTCTGGCTATTCAATTGTTTTTTTTCTGGATATTCATTTGCTTTGTTTCTGGATATTCATTTGTATGTTTCTAGATATTCATTTGTGGATATTTTCTGGATATCATTTTGAAAGTTTCTGGATATTCATTTGTGTAGTTTCTGGATATTCATTTGTGTAGTTTCTTGATATGCATTTTGATAGTTTCTGGATATTCATTTGTATGTTTCTGGATATTCATTTGTGTAGTTTCTGGATATTCATTTGTGTAGTTTCTGGATATTCATTTGTGTAGTTTCTTGATATGCATTTTGATAGTTTCTGGATATTCATTTGTATGTTTCTGGATATTCACTTCATTTATTTCTGGATATCCTTTTTTATTTTTTATTTTTTTTATGTTTTGTAGCTGCAAATTTAAATAAAGGTGAAGGTAGTAAGAAGCATAAGAAGAATCAATTAAGTGAAGGTCAAGTTAAGAACTCTAATAAGAAATCAACAGTGGATGTGGTTGAAAGTGGTAAGAAACGGGCATTTGAACATTGTTGTGTCCCAGAAAGGCTTATTGATCTTTGTTTAACCGATGCTCAGAAAGAAGATGTTAAATCTATAGGTTTTGGTGGACTATTAGAACTTAAGTTGAATAGATTGCCAACAGGGGGAATTGTGGAATATCTTGTTGAAAGATTTGATTCAGGAAGCTTTATTCAGAGAATCAAGAATAACAAGTATTATATAACCACAAATGATGTTTTTGATATTCTTTGTCTTCCACGGAACTTACAAAAAGAGAAGATAAATTGTTCAATAGTAATTGACAAAGAGTTGAGCGCACGATATAAAAATACTTTTGGGAAAGTTAAAGATGGTATTCCAAATTGTCTCGCTTGGTCAACGCATCAAAGAACTACCCGATGGAGGTGATGAGTTTAAACGCCTCTATGTATTGTTTCTTTGTCGGTTTCTTTCTTGCACCCGCAGTAACAAAGGCCGTTGATTGTTCTTTGTTGGCATTGGTTGAAGATGTTACTCAAATCAAAAAGTTTGATTGGTGCCAATTTGTATTGAATAAGTTATCGATGGTGTTAGGAAGTTTAAGGCTTCTTCCGGCAATGAAGTGAGGTGTTGCGGTGGTTGTGTGGCAATTCTTTTAATATCTTACTTTCATAGATTTCCATATTTGCGTAAACATGAACCAACCGCACGTCCTTTGATTCAACATTGGACTCAAGAGAAAATTTCTGTCAAAGCCGGGAATGAAGCTAAGATTGGTTGGGGTGGAGTTCTTTATTTGGATAATGTTTATCCTATTACAAGCTATGAGGATGATTTGGATGAAGGATGATTGGATTGCTGATTGATGTCGCTCCTTTTGTTGAGGATGTAAGTCATCCTACAAAAATACCCGCAAGTGAAAATGTTCCAAGTTTTGGATTCTCGTTAAAGAGTCACCGGAAATATTTCGGAATGATATTAATGTTGCTATCAATGCTCACATTGCAAGGATTTCAAAAATTGAGAAGGGGAAAGAAAAAGTTAATAATGATGATTTTGAGAAAGGATCTGTGAAGAGGAGGATTTGGTTGGTGATAGTGAACCTTGGGGAGGTCGGTTTTTGATTACATTGATGATATTATTGATAAATTGAAAACTTCAAAAGATGAGTCAAGGAGAAAGGGAAGGTTGGACCATTGCCAACATTTAGGATTCTTTCACAGTAGTCAAGGATCCGAGCATACAGAGTCCGATGATAATGTTGAAAAATTTCAGAATTTTGATGACGGATATGTGCATGAGCATTATGAGGATCAAGATGCTACCAATGTTGATCAACCAACCGAAGATCAATCGCAGAGCATCAAATTGCTAGACTTAATACAGAGGATCAAGTTATCGATACTCCATCTCCTGTTAAAACAACCAATGATTGAGCCTATGTCTCGTTATTAAAGAAGTTGACGTGGAAGAAGAATATTCTTCACAAATTTTTGGTGCTATTGATAATTTGGTTGAAAAAATTTTTCAACATGGTGTTAACGGTGAGAAGTTTGACAAGATGTTAGATGAAGTGCATTTTGGAACCGTGAAATGGTGAGATTATTCTTTCATCGAATTCATGGTGAAGAATAAGGAAGTAATGATTGGTATGCCAAAGATAAAGATGGAAGTGGTTGATTATTGCTTCTCAAAATTGATTCTTCCAGAGTCAAAAAAGTAATATCCCCTTTTTATTTCAATATTATTACAGTTGAAATTAAATATGTTATTCAAATTTTAATATTATTTTTTTTCAAGTGCTTTTTTCGGTTTAATGATTTCTTTGACCGGGAAGCGCACGATATTTTGAGTATGAGAGAAGACACGTATATCACAGTGCAATTGTGAATGCTTGGGCAATGTTGTTGAACAAGTGGAACATAAAAAGGTGTAATGAAGAGATTTATGTTTGGTGTTGACATTTACGTAAGTTTACTTTTTCAACAACTTACAAGTATATATCGATTGCGGGGTATATATCCATGAAATTTTTTAAGATATTGTTTATCATTTATATTAACGAGGCTACTTGGGCGAAACGTTCTTTGAATGCTCGTGTTGGTGCCGCGAAATGATTCAAACTTTTTGTATTGGAAAAATGATGTTAATGTAGATGGGAATGTAATGGATCTCGAAAGAAGTAGATCTCGTATGTATTTTCATTTGTCAATACATTTCGGATATTATATTGAAAATTTCTGGATATACTTTATGGTATTTCGGATATATGCATGACCAAGGCCTAGGCCAAGGCCAAGGCCTATGCCATGGCCAAAGTAATTTCTGGATATACTTTATGATATTTACGGATATACTTTATGGTATTTCGGATATATCCATGACCAAGGCCTAGGCCAATGCCTATGGCATGTCATAGTAATTTCTGGATATACTTTATGGTATTTACGGATATACTTTATGTTATTTCTGGATATATCCATTACCAAGGCCTAGGCCAAGGCCAAGGCCTACGCCATGGCGAAAGTAATTTCGGATATACTTTATGGTATTTCTCGGATATACTTTATGGTATTTACGGATAGTCACCTAATATATTTCTCGATATACTTATTTTTTGCGCTTTTTTTCCCATACTTTAAGGGAAGCAATAAAGGTGGGCACTTTACACTATATGTGTACAACATGGCTTTAAAATCCATTCACTATTTTGACAACCTTTCAATGAATCAAGCAAAAGTCAAGTTGTGAAACTTACGAAAGCATTGGTATATGTTTTGAAACTTACGAAAGCAGCTTTTATATTTTTCATTTTTGTTTTCTATTGGTTATCTAATATTTTATACTTTAAATGTTTTCGCATGCGCCTATGAAAGGTTTTTTGAAGAAGATTGATCATCCATGTTGTAATGATTTTGAAGACAAAAACATATAAATTTGAATACATGGAATGTGATTGGGTTCTTAAAGAAAATCATGTTAACCATGATTGTGGAGTTTATGTGATAGGCCGAGATGAATGATTTTCAAGGATCAAAGTACTCATGCCCCGAGTTATGTCGTGTACTATTAAAGTTTTTTTTATTCATATTTATATTATATGAGTTTGTATATATATGTTTTAACAATTTTTTTTATTTTTTTTACTTTGTAGGATAAACAAAGGATCCGTCTACGAGCTGAAATTCTTTCAACACTTTTGCTTAGTCAATTGAACGAGAGATAAGCATAATTTAATGATTGAAACAAACACTTTTGAAAAAGAGAAGAAAACAAAAAGAACGTAAGAACAAAGTAATGTACAAGATTCATAGGTGTATGTAATTATGTAATTAGGAATCGGGTTTGGTGATGTAATTAATGTACTTTAGTGAATTGATAGTTTCGGATATTCATATTGAAAGTTTCTGGATATGCATATAGATAGTTTCTGGATATACATTTTTTATATGCTTTATGGTATTTGTCGGTATATCCATGACAATGGCCATTGAAAGTTTCTTGATATCAATTAAAAATGTGTTTTAGTATTGTCTCTTGGCTTTTAATTCATAATTAAAAAGGTTCTGGATATAAATTAAAAAGTTTACTGGATATATATTTTCAAAAGGTTCGATAACATTTCAAAATGTTCGTTATAAATTAAAAAGCTTGGATATCCTTTCAAAAGGTTCTGGATATCCTTTCAAAAGTTTCTGGCTATATATTTTCAAAAGGTTACGGATAACATTTCAAAAGGTTACGGATATCCTTTCAAAAGCTTCTGGATATCCTTTCAAAAGGGTTCTGGATATTTATGTTTTACTCATTACTTTTTCTTAAATAATAGAAGAACCTTTTTAATTATTTGTGGATATTTTCTCGGATATCATTTTGAAAGTTTTTGGATATTCAATTATTTGTTTCGGATATTCAATTGTTTCTAGTTATTCATTTGTGGATATTTTCCGGATATTCATTTGCTTGTTTCTCGCTATTCAATTGTTTGTTTCGGATATTCATTTGCTTGTTTCGGATATTCATTTGTATGTTTCTAAATATTCATTTGTGGATATTTTCTCGATATCATTTTGAAAGTTTCGGATATTCATTTGTGTAGTTTCGGATATTCATTTGTGTAGTTTCGGATATGCATTTTGATAGTTTCGGATATTCATTTGTATGGTTTACGGATATCCTTTTTGATGGTTTCTGGATATACTTTTTGATGGTTTCTGTATATAAAATTGAAAGAAAACAAACTAAGTAAATTATTTTAAATATAATTACAAAAAAAAAAAAAAACCAACAATAACAACAAAAAACATCTGCAACAATAACAAGAACAAACATCAACATCCCCTAATTCGCATCATTGATTTCTGTCATATGCTGCTCTAGTGCCATGTGTTGTTCCTTGGATATTTCTCCATACGAAGAAATAGATCCACGATGAATAGCATGTGCAAAGAGTTGGTCCCAAGTCAATGTTCTTGTTGGAAAGCTAATCTGGGGCGTAATGGGCATTGCAATTGATTTTCCACATTATAGAGGGGAAAACGCCCATTTTGGATTGATCGCCTGTGACTTTCAACTTTTTGCTCCAGGGTCCCTTCTCTTCTAACCCTAGGAGGCGGAACATCCACAATATCATCTACATATTCAACCTCCTCAGGCTGAAACCCTATATCAGAATCGAACTTTCGTCCGCCGAGCTTGGTTGTTGTTGTTGTTATTCATTTTGAGAAATTTGTTTTTTTTTTGTTGTGATGGTAGGAGTGGTGTTGTATGGTATTTATATAGGATGAGTACTTGAAACCATTCAAAAAAGTTGCTCAATGAATTCAATGCACATACATTTATTACTCTTTGAATTCAATGAATTCAATGCATTTACCATCTGTACACATTTATTACTCTTTGAATTCAATAGTAAGTCATGTCTTTTCAAAGTTAAAAGACACATTGGTTGGCTAAAGTCATGGATTCAATAGTTAACTACATATCAAACAAAAACAGTCATGGATTCAATAGTGCCAAATTTCAAACAAAAACATATTCATTAAACAGAATTTAGTAACTATTAAACAAAAATACATCAAACACAAAAATATTAAAAACAGAATTTAGTAACCATTAAACACTACCACTACCACCTGCTCCATCATCATCTACATTGTCATTCAATTTGTTTTTTGGATCATATTCATTCAAAATATATTCCAAATACATTTCCAAAGCCTTGTGGTGAATCCTAGCAGCTTCATCAATGTTGTGAGCGTTGCCAAACTCATGAGCATGTTTGACTATCCCCACATAATCCTTATCCCTACAATTGTGTCCATTACATGGCTGTAATGGACAACGAAATGAGGGAGTTCCATTTGCGAAGAAGGCCGCAAAACAACAAGATGACCATTGAGCAATTTTTGGTAGCACACCATGTATATTTTCCAACTTTTGTCATCATTTGAATCACCCAAAGTTGGCTCCCAATTTCCCTTGCCTTTGTTCATCACTAGAAAAATTATTAAAGGTAGAATTTTTCTTGAACTTGATGTATATGTTTACCTTTGGACATGATTTATATAGGCGAGTACTTGAAACCGAGTCAAAAAGTTGGTCAATGAATTCAATGCACTTACCAGTACACATTTATTACTCTTTGAATTCAATAGTAAGTTTGAATGCTTTTTGACCATTAAAGTATATCCGAAACTATCAATTCTATATCCGAAACTCTTAATTTGAATATCCGAAACTACAAAATGTATAACCGAAACATTCAATATGAATATCCGAAACATTCAATATGAATATCCGTAAACTACAAAATTTATATCCGAAACAACCATATTGAATACCCGAAACTTTAATTGGCCTTGAACTTTGATTTTGGAAAAGTGTTCCAAGTTAGGTGTTCCAAGTTGAGTAATAAAAAAACAAAAACGATCACGGATTCAATAGTTATCCCAACTAGTACTTGCTTCATTTTGTCCATAAGTAATAGTGCCAAAATTCAAACAAAATCGATCACGGATTCAATATTTAACTACATTTCAAAAAAATCATGGATTCAATAGTGCCAAATTTCAAACAAAAACAGTCACGGATTCGGTATAAATAAGTTAGATCTTCACTTCTTTTTTATTTCTAAATTTCATCTAAAAAGCAATCAATTTCTCGGTATGAGTACGAGTAGGTCGATCAGTGCGAGAAAAATGTTGAAGATTATGAAGAAGAAAGAGTTGCTAAAAAGAATTTCGGGTTTCTTAGAAGATATTAAGGAGGGATATTATAGTTTGTGGAACGGTTCGGATAAACTTCATTGCCCATTCTACGTGACAATAAGAACAGCAAGAAATCAACATGGATTTGGGATTCTCTTCGTTACATGCCAAGGATCGTGGGGCAACTAAAGCTTATGGAGAGCATGATATGTTCAAGCACTGCACTCTATAAGTTTATGGAGAGCAAGAACAAATAATTTGTTATGTGTTGTGTGGTTTGTTTGTTTGTAGTTTTTTTTTAATGAATAATATCTACCGTATAATATCTACCGTATAATATTATGGAGAGCATGGTCAAGGCCTTGGCCTTGACCGTAGCCTTGGCCTTGGACTTACGGATATGCACCTACCACATTTACGGATATACATTCAAATACTTATGGATATAATTGGCCTTGGCCTTGGCCTTGGACTTGGCCAAGGCTAAATCCATGACAAGTTCAAGTCCAAGGCCAACTTGTCCATGGCAGCCAAGGCCAAGGCCAAGGCTTGGCCATGGCCGTGGCCTTGGCCATGGCCTTGGCCGGAATTCGGATATCAATGCACTTACCAACCGTACACATTTATTACTCTTTGAATTCAATAGTAAGTATATCCAGAAACTATCAATTCTATATCCGAAACTATCAATTTGAATATCCGAGAAACTTACAATTCTATATCCGTAATCAATTATCAATTTCTCGATATGCACCTACCACATTTACGGATATACATTCACATACTTACGGATATAATTAGCCAAAGCCAAATCCATGACAAGTTCAAGGTCGAGGCCAAGGCCAAGGCCAAGGCCAAGGCCAAGTCCAAGGCTTGGCCATGGCATTGGCCATGACCATGGCCTTGGCCTTGAACTTCTGGATATCATTGCACTTACCAACCGTACACATTTATTACTTTTGAATTCAATAGTAAGTATATCCGTAAGCTATCAATTCTATATCCGAAACTATCAATTCTATATCCGTAAACTTAGAAATGTATATCAAGAAACTATCATCAATTTTTGGATATACACCTACCACATTTCGTATATACATTCACATACTTCGGATATAATTGATAAAAACATTTAACTAGTCATTTACGAACATAAAAACATCAAATATCTCGTGTATAAAATATTTAACTAGTCAACTTAATAAATTGTACTTCAATCTAAAACTATTAAATCAAATGTTCATTTGGTGTTTTTGAACCAAACTCATCGGTGATTGGCTTTCTTCTATCAAACTTTGTCTTTAGCTTTCGTTTTACGCCCTTTGTATTTGCACGAATTGGATCCATCCACAGTTTGGAGCACTTGTTATACTTTACGAACCAACACTATCATTAACACTTGTCGTAGATCTACATTCTGTTGATTTTCTCGACAACAATTGTTGTATAAGAAGTGAGTCTCTATTGAACCCATCTTCCAAGATCTTTTTTGCGGCTCTGTTTTCATGACAAGCCATCATCGATTGTGGTATTTCATTGCCATCTTTTGTTTCCGGGGAATGAATTCATTTTTCTCTGTTGATGTATTATATTTTCCTTGATAGACTTTGTCCCACACATCTTTTTTGCCATCTTTGTCCACCTTTTTCAATGTAGATATCTCGGTATCCTTGTGACATTTGACAAATTCAGCGCCTTTATGCAATGAAAGCACAACCAACCGACCGTAGTAAACCGATTGCACCGCATACAACTGTTACACTTTCATCATTCCTAACAAAGAGTACACTCTCATATTTATATGGGTACTTCTCATGAGCAACATGTGTGAATCTGCAATCTTCATCACTTTCATCTCCAAATTTGTATACGGCAGGAAAAGCTCGTTTTACCTCAATCTCAAAGAACTTGAATATCTGTGGTGTGTATACCTCGTTGCTTGTTTTATGATACCACCATACATGTCTGGTTGAGGGACTCGAGATTGATGCTTGAAATTCCTTCTCTTGTTCAAGTATTCCTCCAACGTTTAACCTGTTTCATTGAATATGTCAAAGAAGCTGAGTGAGGGATGTGTTTTGTTTGCTTTGAAACAAAGGGCATGATTTGTGCTCTCGCTTCTTTGGGATGACAATATTCCGGCGGAGAAGAAATTTGTTAGCTTAAAGCCGTGCACCATTTCTCCCGTAGTCCATATAGACGCTTGAACCGGGAATTTTCAACGAGATTGTATTTCACGGCATTGACTCCCAACAACTTTCAAATTCATCCTCAACTGGTACATCCCATTAAACAATGATCAAATTCTTTTTAAAATCTTCATTTGTCTTCAATTGTCCAAAGTGGGATACAACATTTTGTTGGATGTGCCATAAACATAGCCTATGCGCAAATGCGTACGCCCTTCAAATACCGTATTATAATAAAGTTTACGGATATTAACATTATATGCTTCTGGATATTAACATACAATAAATTTACATTGACCAATTTTTTGTCATGGCTTATGCCTTGGCCATGTCCGAAACTAACAATTGAATATCCGAAACTACCAAAAGAATATCCGAAACTACCAAATTGAATATCCAAGAAACTTTATATTGAATAACCGGATACTTTAGAATGACTAGCTACTTTGGATATTCAATGCGGTAGTTTCGGATATAAACACCAATGACATATGGGCAAAGTTAAGGCACATCGAATTATTTTTAGAACTATATAGCACAAATAAAATACTAGATAAGAAATATTATAAAAGAAGCTGGTTATGGAATTTTATAATCATACCTCTTCAATTGCATTTGACATTGCTTGGTCTTGGTACGTAAATATTGTTTTTGGTTCTTTTCCTCCCATTGATTTTCTAAAGCGCTTAAGCAACAGGACAAATGTTTCTTTTTTTCATTTGCTATGAAAGCACAACCAAACATGACGGTGTTCCAATGATTATTAATGCCAACTATTGGGGCACGAGATAAGATTGTATCTGTTTGTAGTATAAGTTGTGTCAAATATAACCGAGATCTCCATAGAGCTTGTAATCTTCCTTCATCATACTATCTCTCCAAAATATAGCCCCAAGTCTTCCTTCATCATCAAATTTGATTTTAAAATAGAACCCTCGATCTTCCGGTGAAATTTCAAAAAGCCTATCAACAACATTACGAGCATCACCATTTTCAATTTTTTTCCATTCTAAGTTTCTGAACAAAATTGACATGATCTTTCTTTGTGTGACCAACATGTTCCTCTCCACCAGGTGCTTTTACCAAAAGACTATATCCATCGGTTGGTTTTATACCGGCTTCTTCCATTATTTCAATTATTTCACCGATCTTACGAGATACACCTTTCACTATGCTTCAAATGGTTCCAATCTGTCCTTGTTATTGGATGATTGTGCTCTGTAACATGGCGGTCAACAACATACATATCTTCCTCTTTTAGCAATTTTGCCCTCAAAAGAGCCTTACATTGAGTCCTCTTTATGTAATTTCTCCTTCTCTTTTGTTGATTTTTGGTAACATCGAGTTGTTCAATGGTGAAGGAATTTGAACTTCATTAACATCAAGCGGTGATGGAACAGCGATTTTATCCTCTTGGGTTGATCGGTAACTCCTTCACATGAGCAACGGAATAGCTTGTCTAATATCCTTGAAGTCTTTTTTGAAACATGATTTGTTGACAACTTAATACTAAATCCTAGTGCATTTGCATGAAGTTTATACGGTTTGTACAATTCCTCCCATGTCTTTGCTTTTGTTCCCGACAAATTTTTGCTTATATCAATATTAGGGTCCTCGATTACGATTCTGCACACACAAAATATATTAAAAAGAATAATGTTATATGAAATCGGTAATTCTAAAGCAATATGTCAATAAAGTTAAGAGATAAAACCTATTTGAAGCCCGGTTTCGGGATACGTAGGTTGTTGAATTTGAGATTCTAAATCAATAGGAGAACATGATTACGCAAGAAAAGGCGGTAGTTAGTTAGTTTACGAATATTCATTTTGAAAGTTTACGGATATTCATTTTTGTAGTTTGGATATATCATTGGCCTTGCCCGAGGACATGGCCATATCCCTTGGCATAGTACATTGCCGGTTTAAAAGTTTACGGTTATTCAACTTGGTACTTTACGGATATACATTTTATTGTTTACGGACATGGTCAATTGTGTGTATCTGGATATTCAAATTGGTACCTACTGGATATACATTTTAATGTTTACGGATATTGATAGATAGTTTACGGATATACATTTTTTGTAGTTTTACGGATATAGCATTGGCCTTGGCCAAGGACATGACCATATCCTTTGACCTAGTACATTGCCAGTTTAAAGTTTATGGATAGTCAAATTGGTACTTTCTGGTTATTCAACTTGGTACTTTCTGGATATACATTTTATTGTTTCTAGACATGGTCAATTGTGTGTATCTGGATATTCAAATTGGTACCTACTGGATATACATTTTAATGTTTCTGGATATTCAATAGATAGTTTACGGATATACATTTTGTAGTTTACGGATATAGCGTTGGCCTTGGCGGGACATGACCATATCCTTTGACCTAGTACATTGCCGGTTTAAAGTTTATGGATAGTCAAATTGGTACTTTACGAATATACATTTTAATGTTTACGGACATGGTTAATTGTGTGTTTACGGATATTCAAATTGGTACTTTCTGGATATACATTTAATTGTTTACGGATATTCATTTGATAGTTTACGGATATACATTTGAAGGTTTACGGATACTCATTTTATAGTTTCGGATATCAATGCACTTACCAATCGTACACATTTACGGATATCAAATGAATATCCGAAACTATCAATTCTATATCCGAGAAACTATCAAATGTATATCAAGAAATTATCAAATGTATATCAAGAAACTATCATCAATTTACGGATATGCACCTACCACATTTACGGATATACAATCACATACTTCGGATATAATTGGCCTTGGCCAAGGCCAAGGCCAAATCCATGACAAGTTCAAGGCCAAGGCCAACTTGTCCATGGCAATGGCCGAGGCTAAGGCCAAGTCGAGGCTTGGCCATGGCCTTGGGTTTGACCGTGGCCTTGGCCTTGGACTCCTGGATATCAATGTACTTACCAATTGTACACATTTATTTACGGATATGCACCAACCACATTTACGGATATAAATTCACATACTTACGGATATATAATTGGCCTTGGCCTTTGGACTTGGTCATGGTCAAGGCCAAGGCTAAGTACAAATCAAGGTCGAGGACAAGGTCAATGCCAAAGCCAATAAGCAATTTATGGATATGTACCTAACACATTTACGGATATACATTTTTGGTACTTCTACGGATATCATTAATATAAATTTACGGATATGTACCTTACACATTTACGGATATACATTTTTGGTACTTACGGATATCATTTATATAAATATCTGGATATAATTTATATAAATATACTGGGTATGGATATTGAGATTAAACACGTAGGTGGAGAATATCGATTTGTGTAGCTTTGGAGAATATCGATTTGTGATATTTTTGAATATCTGTCATGTAATTGAGCTTCCATTTATGCTATTGATGGATAGATCCAAAATTACGTAGATCAATCTCTGGAAATGTACAATAACAATCGACCTTATTACAATAAACGTTGATTAAAATTAAAAACAGTAGTTGTTGATTTGGTTCATATTACTGATTTAATCAATATCGATTTACGTATTGTTTCTTGATATTCATTTTGATTGAGCTGTCACCTTTCGTCTCCATTTCTTTGTGATCGTTGTAGTGTGTCTTTGTGTGTATATACGCAAATATTGAATTTATCTAGGTTTTTGTAGGTTTTTGGATAATAGAACCGGTTTAATTGAAATGGTTGCCGGTTTTTGAATATATTGAAAAACCCGTTTCTCCATACAGATATGGAGAAACGCGTTTTTCAACAGACCAACTCATTTTGATAAATGAATCAAGGTGTACACGTACTTCTATCATTATAATACTCCCTTCGAACCTGAAAGATGGTCCCATTTGTCATTTTGATTTATCCCAAAAAGTATGTCCCATTTTTAAACTTAGGCATGAATATTAGTGCAAATTTACTAAGGTACAAGAAGATAAAGCTCTTTCTTAATAATTGTAAAATGTACAACATGACAATCTTTTAGAAACGAAGGGAGTATGATGCAATTATTACGAGAATTAATGTTTAAAATTGTGATAGTTTGCAACATGTTGGGAATTGGGAGCAGCCTCAATAATCCAAATTTAGCAGCCCAAAATCTTTACATTATTGTTATTTTGAATGGCCTATTTGGACCGGACTTATCACATTCACAACCCTTTTTATTAGTCTATAAGGCATTCTCCATTACTCCATTACTTAGGCTCCGTTTGTTTAGCGTAAAACATTTTTCGGAAAATGATTTCCTACAAAATGTTTTCCTAAAAATGAAAATATTTTTCAAAAAATGAGATAAACATGTTTAGCGTAAAACATTTTCTCAATTTTCCGATGCGAAACAAACACCGAAAAATGGGGAAAATGTTTTTCGGAAAACATTTTCCCCCAAACAAACAAACGGAGCCCTATATTCAAAAATCTTTTTTAGTATTTAAATCTAATTGAACTCAATTTCTAACTACTCATAGCTAGAAAACATGATCAACATAACACTTCTTTCAGCTCCCATCTTCCTCATTTTCTTTTTATTTATCTTCCTATACAACATCTTATTTCTTAAAAGATCATTCCTTGTTTATATTTTAAACCTTCTAAACATTAATCTAAGTGAATCTTGGAATTTCAGATTCGAAGACACGTGGGTAATACTCGAGAACCCTGCCAAGCCGATAAACATTGAAGATCTACGAATAAGTCGTTATACTTGTAAGGTGATGAATGAAGCCGTGGAATGTGTGATTTGCCTTGGTGAGATTGAAAAGAATGAGGAGATTAGAGAATTAAGATGTAATCATATTTTTCATAGAATGTGCTTAGATCAATGGATAGGGTTTGGGCACTCTACATGTCCATTGTGTCGAGATCACCTAGCTCCACTTAGTAAAATGGATTTGGGCCGGTAATGTAGTAACCTCACAGAAGTCGAGTTGTGTTGTATGATGGAGATGCGATGCGACCTAATCCAATAGATGAAATTGGCGAGCTGAGCTAAATGTCTAAAATGCCCTTAATGAAGGGCAAAAAAAAAAAGTGAACCGTCAAAATCAGAACGGAGGAGTGAGATCGGAAGCCCAAAACACTTCTATTGGTAGTACTGCACAGGCCCCGAATCCCAAATAAAATGATCCCCGAATCCCAAATAAAATGATCCTAACGAGCTTCAAGGTTGCTAGATTTCAAGTCTTCGTTCACTAACATCTCCACAACACACGAATCATGAAAACCATTCTCAGTTGCGATGCACATATGTACATATTATAATGATCTCTATTTTAACATGTTAAATTTATTCTCTGTAAAATATTTGTGACACCAACTTAATAATAAGACTCATATTCTGTCTCAATAACTATGTTTTTATTAGTATGAAATAACAACATAGATTAACATAAGGGGTATTATATATTATATATATACTCCTTCTGTCTCAATGGGACTGTCCCAATGGGACTTAAGGTTTACACTTTTTTTGGTTAAGTAAGAACATAGATTAACATAAGGGTTATTATCAAGGTTCTAAAAAGCGCTAGGCGGATGCTAGGCGGCGGAGCCGGGCCTAGTGCCTAGACGGGGACTAGTCGGGATTTATCAGGATTAGTCGGGACCTAGGCGGGGCTTAGAGCTAGACGTTGGAGAGGGGCCTAGCGCCTAGGCGGGGCCTAGGCGCCCTTAGGCGGGGTCTTTTAGAACACTGGGTATTATATATTATCTACTCCTTCCGTCCCAATGGGACTTAAGGTTTACACTTTTTTTTTGTACGTTTCGATTTAATTTCAGTGAATATGTTTTGAAGTGAAAATGAATTTTTGATTATTATTAGTATTGTAATAATAAATATTAAAATTATTGTTATTTTTTAGAAATTTGATATCAGCAATTCACTTATTAGCAATTCAAGCTTTATCTATTGTTGCCTATTTTATGGCACACAAAAATTGTGCATGATAGAATTCATAAATGTTGACATTCAGAGAGAAAATGAAGAACATATTTTGGGAAATTTTTCTGTGTATTCACAATGACTTTTACAATGAGTTTATATACAGAGATTCTAACAACTTGATCTAACTCCCTTTCTAACTGCCTAACTGACTAACCATAAGCTTATCTTTATTTACAGTTGAGTCCTCCAAGTCTTCAGTCTTGTCCTTTCAGTCCTCTAAGTCTTCATCCTTGGTAGTACAGTCATTAACCTCATTACCCCCCCCCCCCTCAAGATGGAAGTGTGAAACAGGTTGAGCACATTCATTTTGGAGAGTAAAAACAAAATTATGTCACTGGTTAAGGCCTTTGTAAAGAGATCAGCAGGTTCCTCAAGAGTCGCAGTTTGGTGAGTTGTAACAATACCTTGCAATATCTTCTCTTTGACTAAGTGACAATCAATTTCTTTATGTTTAGACCCTCGTGAAATACTGAGTTTGCAGCTAAGTGTATTGTAGCTTAATTGTCACAATGAAGGGGGACAGGAGTCAGAGAAGGTACACCAAATGCAGTCAGAAGACCAACCATGTAATTTCACAACATGTATTGGCTAATGCTCTATACTCAGCCTCAGCTGAAGATCTGGAGACAATGGTTTCTTTCTTGCATTTCCAAGAAATTAAAGAAGAACCAAGAAATATGCATAAACCAGAAATTGACCTCCTGGTTGTAGGAGCACCCCAATCAGAGTCACTATAAGCAGTTAAAGTGAGAGGGGAGGTAGGATAGAATAAACCCTGACCAGGTGACCTTTTTAAGTACCTTACAAGCTTCAGTGCAGCCTCCATGTGTGGGGTTCTTGGGTCAGACAAGAACTGACTTAGAATTTGAACTGGATAGGAGAGATCAGGCCTAGTTATTGTAAGATATATTAGTCTACCTACTAATCTTCTATAAATACTTGGATCACAAATAGGAGTGCCCTTATCTGCAGATATGATGTGATGAGATTCCATAGAAACCTTGGATGACCTTGCATTTTCCAACTTTGTATCCTTCAGAAAGTCCAAGGTGCACTTTCTTTGATGTAAGTAAAGACCTTTGTCTGATCTAGCTGTCTCTAAGCCCAGAAAATACTTTAGTACACCTAGATCCTTAATCTTGAACCTGGAGTGAAAATGAGCTTTAACAGCCTCAATAGTGGTAGGATCACTCCCAGTAAGAATAAGATCATCCACATACACTAATATGGCAGTACAATTCTCCTTGGTCTTAAGAATGAATAAAGAATTATCTACATGAGTCATGATGAAACCAAAGTCTAAGAGAGCCTCAGAGAACTTTTGATACCACTGCATTGGTGCCTGCTTTAGACCATATAAAGACTTATTTAATTTGCACACCAGAGGAGAAGTGCCTGAAGTGGTCAAGGAAGGAGAGACAAAGAGACCAGGAGGAAGGTCCATATAGACCTCTTCATGCAAATCACCATGAAGAAAGGCATTTGATACATCCATTTGTGAGAGAGACCAGCCTTTTGAAACATCTAGAGCAAGAATGATCCTAATTGTTGTCATCTTTGCAATAGGAGCAAAAGTATCAAAAAAATCTTGACCTTCAACCTGTGTAAACCCTTTAGATACAAGCCTAGCCTTATATTTGTCCAATGTACCATCTGAGTTGAATTTCAACTTATATATCCATTTACATCCAACTGTATGTTTACCATGAGGTAAATGTTGAACAATCCAAGTGTTGTTCAGTTCTAAAGTATTGAGTTCACTTTCCATGGTCACACACCATTCAGGATATTTAACAGCTTGGTTATAAGTAGTGGGTTCTTTAGGAACAGATGAAATATTGAAGCAAAAGGAAGAATATTGAGGAGAGGATTTGTCATAGGAAATGTAGTTATGAAGAGAGAAAGGATGAGAATACCTGGATGTTGAGGAAGCCGTGTGATTGATGAAATTAACTGGAAGGTAAGAGTAGTCTTGATATTTGACAGGAACTTGGATTTTTCTGGATGGTCTAGAAGGAACAGGGACAACTGAAGAATGAGAAGGAGAAGGTGAAATAGAAGAATCATGGTTATGTTGAACAGAGGGAGTAGGAATAGATGATGTAGCAGGAGATGTATGAGGAGAAAGCTGAGAAGGAGTTGTGAGAGCAGAATCTTCACAATCAAGCCAATCAATATCTGATGAAGACTGAAGGATAGGGGAATATGATGGACTCACAACATCAGGGGAAGTAAATGGAAAAACATGCTCATGGAATGAAACATCTCGAATATAGAAGATTTTATGAGAACTCAAATCATAAAGTTTATTGGCTTTCTTATGAGAAGGATAGCCTATGAACACACTCTTAATAGCTCTAGCAGAAAATTTGTCTCGACCATGTTGAAGAGTAGAAGCAAACCAAAGACACCCAAACACTTTTAGATGAGAATACGAAGGAGGCTTAGAAAGAAGGACCTCATATGGTGTTTTGTTGTGAAGAACAGTACTAGGAAGCCTGTTTATGAGGTATGTGGAAGTTAAAATACAGTCACCCCAAAACTTTAGAGGTATGTGAGACTGAAATCTTAAAGATTTAGATATCTCCAATAGATACCTATGTTTCCTTTCAACCCTCCCATTTTGTTGGGGAGTTTCAGTGCAAGTACTAGTCTGAATAATACCCAAAGAAGTTAGCAAAGCAGTAACAGTGGAACTTAAGAATTCAGTCCCATTGTCAGAGTATATAACATTTATTTTGGAATTGAATTGATTTTGAACAAGGAGAATGAAATTGAGTAATTTTTCTGGAGTTTGATCTTTGGATTTTAAGAGATAAACCCAAGTGCATCTAGAGAAGTCATCCACAATTATGAGAAATGAATTGTACCCATCATGAGTGAGAAGTTTATATGGACCCCACAAGTCACAATGAATAAGAGAGAAAGGTTTAAGACTCTTAGAATTACTCAATGGAAAAGGACATCTTGTTTGTCTAGCATAATGGCAAACATCACACAGGAAATTTTTACAAGCATGATCAGATTTACAGTCAATATGAGAGAGGAGTTTCAATTTTTGAAATGGAACATGACCTAATCTAAGATGCCAAAGAGAAATATTGTTGGAGACAGTTGAACAAGCTTTTGTAGAACAAGAAGCATCAGAGAAAGAGCTTGTAGAGTCTTTGGAAAGCAATCTGTAAAGACCTCCATGAATTTCACCAATCACTTTGTACTTCTTCAACAGATGGTCCTGGAGTAAGCATTTATTTTGAAGGAATATCATGGAAGAATTGTTATCAATGAGTTAGCTTACTCATATAAATCAAAATGTAAGAGAACTCAGGCACATACAGAACATTGAGTAAAATAATGTTTTATGTCAATTGAACATTGCCTTTATGAGTAATGGTGGATTTTGCACCATTAGGAAGATGTATATAGGATGAAACAGGTGTGGGATTAATGAGATGATCAAAATAGGAAGTAATATGGTCAGTGGCCCCAGTGTCAAATATCCAGTTTGATATGTGATTGGTAAGAGAACTCATGCATATATATAGAATTAACAAGACTTGTGGAATAAGTTGTGTTACCTGCTGAAGAGGAATCACCAGAATCAATGTTTTCCATGTTCAACAACTTCAGAAGATTATGGAGTTGAGTAGGAGTTATCCCGGTGGAATTCAGAACATTGGAAGTAGAAGTAGAAGTGTTTGTGGTGGTAGATGTAGGAACAGATACTGTGGCAGCAGCATGAGCTGAGTGGCTAGTATTTCCTTTAGTAAATCTTGCTCTATAGTTTTTAGGCATTCTGGACAGGTCAGGAGAGGTTCCATGGAGAGGATGCCAATCAGGATACCCATGGAGAAAGAAACATCTGTCTTTAGCATGACTGTCTCCATCACAGTAGTCACAAAAACTAGACCCTCACTACCAGAAAAAGGTGTTTTAGCGGCGGAAATTTCCGTCGCTAAAATTAAAATTCCGTCGCTAAAAAAAACACCGACGGATAATTTCCGTCGGTGGTCCGCCGCTACCAGCCCGTCGCAGTGCTCCGACGGGTCAATTTCCGCCGGTATTTTTTGATTTTACCGACGGAATATAATTCCGCCGGTGATTTAAATGTTTCAGCGGCGGAAATTTCCGCCGTTAAATCAATTTAATTTAATTAAAATTTCATTTCAGCGGCGGAAATTTCCGTCGCTGTAATAAAAATTAATTTAATTAAATTAATTTCAGCGGCGGAAATTTTCGTCGCTGTAAAAAAAATAAATTAAAATTAATTAATTTCAGCGGCGGAAATTACCGTCGCTGAAATTATTTTAATTTAATTTAATTTTAATTACAACGACGGAAATTTTCGCCGCTGAAATCAAAAATTAAATTAAAATTAAATGAGATAGCGGCGGAATTTTCCGTCGCTGTAATAAAAATTAAATTAAAATAAATTAATTACAGCGACGGTAATTTCCGCCGCTATAATCAAAAATTAAATTAAAATTAATTGAGATAGCGGCGGAAATTTCCGTCGCTGTAATTAAAATTAAGTTAAATAAATTAATTTCAGCGACTCTGAAATAAATTAAAAAAAATAATTTAAAATACCAATAAACCAAAATTTTTTGTACCTGATATAACATTTCAATTTATAAAACTAAAACTATAAAAACTAAAAATCAAAAATCAACGTACCAAATAAAAACTACATATCACCGTACCAAATCGGGAGGGGGAGAGGGTGGGAGAGGGTGGGAGAGGGGGGGAGAGGGGGGAGGGGGGAGAGGGCGGGGAGGGGCTCCCGCGGGTACCAAATGTCTCAAATGTTTACAAACAAGTATAAAATTGTACAAACAAGTCTTAAATAGTCCGTAATCAACTCGGGGGCGTCCGGAAATTACCCTGGGAGTCCTGGCCGATATGAGCCATCAACAGCGCCAATTGTCTTTGAGTCTCCGCATGAGCCTCCGCAAGCTTTGCCCGCTCGCGTCTCTCCTCCTCCAACGCAGCCTCCAGAGTGTCGACCCTCGGATCATGAAAAGTGGGCAGGTCAACATTTCGCCGACGGCTGGTCGACGGGCATTGCCGCCCGTAATCCCCTATCCCTAACACTCGGGCTCCTCTCTTTGGATGTCCCTCAGAGGTGACCGAGTGCCAAACATCAGGCACGAAGGGGACGGGCTCGCCGGGAGGCGTTCCTTCGGGAAGAACTGCGGCTTGATATGCAGCCTGTCAAAATAAAACAAACAATTATAATCATATACACAATGTAAGGTACATAAATAAATTTACATATTCAAAATCAAGTCATTTAATGATAGTTTACTTACAAAGGCATTAGCAGATCGATCGTCAACCCATTGCGGAGGTTGATCGGGCGCTGTAGGATTCCGAAGATGGGTGCTAGCGTAAACATCCACAAAACTGATATTCTGGCCATACTCCCTTTCCTATAAATAAAATAAGCGAGATTATTACTTTGAAATTGTATAAATGCAACATTTAAACTGATTTAAAAGCATGCATACACTACATTTACACTAAAACCATGGATTTCATAGCATCAACATGGCTCCCAGCTAACATACGTACATAAACCTATTTAAAAGCATCCATACACTACTACATTTAAACTAACATACATACCATGCGGTCGTGATGCTCGGCGACCGGGATCGTCCCCATGGTATGCATCGCCGCCGACCCCGAGGAGCCTGCTCTATTCTTCTTAGCCTGTTCGGATATAGCCTTCGCCGCATCCGACCCCCAATATTCGCAAAATTGACGAAACACCTCCTCGGTCATCCAAGTAGGTGTCGAGGGCTGTTGTCCCGCCGCGAGCCGATTAGTATAATGATTTTTCTTCGTGGTACCTATAAAAATATGAATATCTCGTAAACATATAATGATGACATTATAAAATTAAAAGAATATAATCATTGTTAATTAAACTAATTAAGGATAGATAAATGTGTTACCAATATGATCCCTAAATAGCTTGTGAGACTGTTCATTGAAAACATATCTAGCCGTCGCCTCGCTTATTTTCGGCGCCCAATAATATTTCCCCTACAACATATAATGATAACATTACAAAACTAAAAGAGTATAATCATTATTAATTATAACATTTTAATAACAAACTAACATTTAAGTTTTAAATAAAAACCATTAACACATTACCTTATACTCCTCCCACGCATCCTCCTTCTGGCTCGGTGGCAATGTTTTCTAGTTGGGCCAATACTCGGTCATTTTCCGAGACCGCCAGTATTGCCCGATCTTAGTCCCTGTGGTGGGGTATCCACCTACAAACCTGTCAAGTATATTTATACAATAACATTTTAACTTAAATAATGAATTATATATAAAACAAAAAGGAACCAACTTATATCAAATTAATGAAGAGTTACTTACTGGTAATAATGTGGCGATATCCGGACAAATATCCTCCCATCAGAATCGACAGTAGTCTGAGGACCGGCCCCAGAGGTGGAGCTAGTACTACTGCGTGAAGGGTCGACATCATCGGTACCGGATCGGGACGGTTGCGTCCCAGTAATCAATGTGTAGATGGGCTTAGTCTTCTTACCCTTAACCTCAGCGACGGAATATTCCGTCGCTGCTAATTCGACGCTGAAAATTACG